>JAODAL010068833.1:0-16637 GCA_025379985.1 Phyllomedusa bahiana
TTGTTTAAAGTACAAAGCCGGGAAAGGAGTCGCGTGAATGATTTTTTTGGGGTTTTTTTAAGGTGGGCAATATCTCCTCACACAATCCCTCATTGTTGTCAGGGGTATATAGTATTTACAATTGCAAAAAATGGTATTTTTGGCTTTAGGGCCAAGGATAGCAGAATTTATGAAACTTGTTAAGTGTTCTCATGCTGCTGTGGTGAAAGTATATTGTGAGTGGACAAATGGCACCATTGCAAAGAAGTGATGTGGAAACTGCAGAGTCAAAGGGGCCATTGATGTGAGAGATGAATATCGACTAAAAAAGGACTGGGGCAACCAACACTTCCCCTGGGCATTTTCACTGCCAAAATGAACCAGGATGTAGCAGACGTGTATCCAAAATGAAAGTTCAGCAAACTCTACTGCAGATGGAGATCAGAAGAAGATGAATGGTCACTGCACTTCTGGTAATGCGGTTGCATCGGCAAAAAAGGCTTTAATTTTCACCACGTTATCGGAATTAGACCTCCACTGATAGCAAAGGTTGTCTACTGTTGTGAGTCAGGTTTTCTTAAACAGATCGACATTGGTCTGTCAGACGAGAAACATCAGAGAAGAAACTCTGTAAGGGAATGTCCCCAGGGCACTTTTTTTTTCGGCCATTTTTTCAGACGGTTTGCGGTTTTGCAGACCGTCTGAAAAACCGTCCGCAATCGAGTACAATGGGGCTCTCTGGCAGTTTTTCCCCCCCCCACGGGCCGTCCAAAAACATTTAACCGGTTTTGGGAGGAAAAATGTAGTCAATGGGAAGGTGGTTTTGCTTTATTTTTTTATAGATGAATGGTGAACCCAAAGAATGATCTGGTCCCAAGGTACTCCTGTCTGATAATGGATAATGATGTGGACGCATAACTGGCAGAAATAGTCAATAGAAATTGTTTCATTAACAAAAATCATGGTAAGAAACTACAAAAAAAGTTTGATCACTGTACTATATGGGAAAAAGAAATATTATGTCTTATTAAATATATAAATATTGTTTTAAGGGGGCAAAATATTTGGGGGCAGAAACAAAGGGAAACTTATAAACGAAGCGCGACACAAACCACCCCCCCCAAACCCAGCAAGGCCCCAATGTTCCCAAATCAATGCTCTTTTTATACGGGTGTTTATGGCCTAAAAAGCCCAAGATTTTAAACATTGAAAGTTAAGTAGTGGGAATACCTTACAAAAAAAATTGTTTCCTTTGATTTTGTAATGACTCGCCTGTTCAGGCTTAGCCAGTCCCGCCCTAAAAAGGCAGAGATTTGGTTTTTTGCCAGATTCTGCCTGAATTGTATTTTGCTTTGACTATTGAACTCTGTCTTTTTCTAGTACTTTCTTGTGGGATTGACGGGTTTCTCCACCACACCCATTGGTTACTTCTGCAAACCCAGTGCGGCTACAATATTTAGACGGAGATGGACATTTGTCTTTTCCTGATCTTCCTGCATTCTGTGTCGATGAAAAAGGTGGGTCAAATCACGCCTTGGACCAGGACTCTACACCCATAGAAGGCCACTTTTTTTCTTGGACATCATTTTTTTTGAAGTCTCTTGTAGCTTGACCTGTGTTTCATATTAGACTAATTGCTTGGTTTGCTTTCCCTTGTCCTTCTTTTTTTTGCCTCCCGTTTGTATCATTTTTGCTATCTTTGGTTTGACCTGTATTTTCGACGATTCCTTTTTGTTGGCTTGTTTTTGTCTTGTTTTTGCGTTTCACTTGCCAAAATAAAGGGGAACACGCCCCTTGTCGCCGACGCCTGGGGCGGGTTTGGCAAGTAATTGGGTCATTTTTTTGGGGAGCCGGGCTAGAGCTCACACTCCTTCCTTTCCCCTCTCTTTTTTACTCACGCCCGGGGGTCCCTTCAGATATTTACTAAACTCATATTTTATGGGAACATCTGCCCAATATTGATAAAATTTCTGCTTTGAATTAAGACAAAATGAATATGGATTACAGTACCAAATTTTCCCTTTGAGGGAGATCTCTTGTTTTTTTTTGTTTTCAGGCAGTTTTCTACCTATATTACATACCTTTCTTCTGTTCTAAACTAAGAGGGCTGTATTGTTTTTCAAGGGGATTGAGTATGGAAGATTGTATTAAAATTGTCACACACATCGCCTACTGCTTTCCAATTATTTTGCAGATAAACAAAACTGTTAGGTAACTATTTATTTTATGGCAAATGTCCTCTTTACTATTACTACTATTTTACTCACTATAGAAATAAATACACTTAAAACTAATCTTAAAAAAAATTTTACAATAATAATATCATTACTTATACATTAAAAATTTATTACGACATATATTGAAAATTTATGCCTTATGCATTTTTCAAAGTGTATAAAAATTATCCTATTTACAAAATTTATTTTACAATTAAAAAAAAAACTATACTTCCCTTTTCTGTTATACAAAAAAAAGAAAATCAACGGTACTTTTAAAATATAATAATTAAATTTCGTTTACGGGTTTTTTTTTTTCCCTACGACGACGGGAAACCTTATTTAGGCTTTTAAGGGCCCCCAAGGGGCAGAAAACCAAACCACCCGGGCCCCCTCGTAAGCCCAGGGGGCCCTTTTGCCCACCAACCGTTGCCCAGGGGAAAATTGAAAACTTTCCGGTGGATCCCTCTTTTTGGGCCCGGGGGGGAGGAGGGGGTGGCTCCCGCCCCCCGCCCTGACAAAACTGGGGGGGCAATGGGGATTTCCATCGGGCCCCTGCCAGCTTCCTGTCCCCGGGCCCCAAGCCTAAAAAGGGGGCTTGGGGGTGGGGGCACGGAGACGCCGGGGGAGCCGGCAGGTGAGTAATTTGCTACCCGGGGGAAGGCCCTAACAATGAAGGGGGGCCCTGACAAGAAGGGGGCCCCGACAAGGAGGGGCCCTGACAATAGGGCCCTGACAATGAGGGGCCCTGACAATGAGGGGGCCCTAACAATGAGGGGGCCCTAACAATGAGGGGCCTTGACAATGAAGGGGCCCTGCAATAGGGGGCCCTGACAAGGGGGGCCCTGACAATTAGGGGCCCGACAATAGGGGGGCCCCACAGAGGGGGGCCCTGACAATGAGGGGCCCTGAAATGAAGGGCCCAGCAATGAGGGGGCCCTACAATGAGGGGGCCTTGACAAAGGGAAGGGGGCCCGACAAAGGGGGCCCGACAATGGAGGGGCCCCACAATGAGGGGGCCCTTACAATGAGGGGCCTACAAGAAAAGGACCCCCACCATGAAGGGGCCCTAACAATGAGGGGGCCCCAACAAAAAGGGGGCCCCGACAATGGAGGGCCCTGACAAAGAGGGGGCCCTAAAAATGGGGGGCCTGGCAATGGGGGGCCCGACAAAAGGGGGGGCCCTGGGAACAATGAGGGGTCCTACAATGAGGGGGCCCGACAATGAAGGGCCCTGACAAAGAGGGGGCCCCGACAAAGGGGGCCCGGGAAAGGAGGACCCCGACAATGGAGGGGCCCGACAATGAAAGGGGCCCTACAATGAGGGGGCCCTGACAAGGGGGGCCCTGACAATGGAGGAGCCCTGCAATGGAGAAGCCCTGACAATGGAGGGGGCCCCGACAATGAAGGGGGCCCTAAAAATGAGGGGGGGCCCTGACAATTAGGGGGCCCTGACAAAGAGGGGCCCGACAATGAGGGGCCCGACAATGGAGGGGGCCCCGACATGAGGGGGCCCTATCAATAGGGGCCTAAAAATGAGGAGCCCTGACAATGAGGGGGGGTGACAATGAGGGGCCTATCAATGAGGGGCCCCAACAAATGAGGGGGCCCTGACAATGGGCCCTAACAATGAGGGGCCCTAAAAATGGGGGAGCCCTAACAATAGGGGCCCCTAACAAAGAGGGGGCCCCCAACAATGGGGGGCCCTAAAAATGAGGGGGCCCAACAAGGGGGAGCCCCAACTGGAAGGGGCCCAACAATGAAGGAGGGGCCCAAACAATGGGGGGGGGCCCCTAACAAGAAGGAGGGGGCCCTAACACTACAGGGGGGGTGCTAAAACGAAGGAGGTCCCTAAACTACAGGAGGAGCCCTAAAATGAAGGGGAGGGCCCCAAAAAGAAGGAGGGGCCCCCAAAACACAGGGGGGGCCCTAAACCAGGAGGGAGGGCTATCCGACTACAGGGGGGCCCAAACTAGGGGGGGGGGGTATTTTCCTACAGGGGCCCAAAACTAGGGGGGGGGTTTTTGCTACAGGGGCCCTAAACTACCTACAACAGGGCCCAACTACCTAACCCCTAACTAAACGCCCGGGGGGCCCCCTTTTACCCACATACCGACTAGGGGGCCCTAGGGGGGCTATTCGACTACAGGGGGGTCCAAAAATACCCACACAGGGCCCTAAGCTACCACACTCCCTAAACTACCCCGGGGCCCCATTTTACCCCCAAACCGACTAGGGGGCCCTGAATCTACCTTCTTACAACTAGGAACCCAATAATTACGGGGTAATTAACCGTTTGGGTTCTAGTAGGGGGAGTTTGTACATGAGGGGGGGGGGGCACCATTGGAAAATGATAAAAAAAAAATTTGGGGGTTTCAGGTGTTTGTGTTGTAAATTCTGCAGGGAGAGTGGTGGACAGAGGGAATCATCATGGAGGGCTGGACCCAATGGAGAAAAAGAGAAAGTGAACGACTCAACAGACAAAACGTCACCTGTGAGACCCTAAATGTAAATAAACTATTTGCAAAGCACCTGTGTACCTGGGATCTACCACTAAAGGGGCATGTATAGAGGAAATATTGGTTTTTTGGTGTGATTTGGGTTTTTAATCACTAACGTAATGGTGGTATTATTCATTTTTTTTATGTTTTGGAAATGGGTGATAGTGGGAATATTATTTTGGGCTTGTATTTGTTTGTTTTTTTGAATTTGGGGCTGGATTGTGATTTTGGGCAGTAAAACATGGGGTGCTAGCATATATGGTAGGAAGGGGCGGATTATTTAGTATTTGTATATTTTTGCTTGGCAATATTGGTCTGGGTATACTGGTTCGGTCATAACATTGAAGGGTGGTATTTGCTGGCCTTGTATATAAAATGACCCACAATATACAGAAGACGACCCCCATAATCCAACAAGAACTAAAACCAAAAACAATGCACATTTCATTTTTTTTTTTTTGGACCCCAGAAACAATTTTTTTCTTTTCTGGGGTGGGAAAAGGTTGTGGGGCAGGGGGGTGGGAGGCCGGGGCGGGGCGGGCCGGGATGGGGGATGTAGCAGGGGGTTGGGTCGCTAGGGGGGAGTCGGGGACGAAGGGGGGGGGGGAACGCTCCAAACTTATGGGCCCCAAAATTTTTGATGGGGGCCCTGCTTTTACTGTATCTTGCTCTGTGCTGATCTATTTTTTTTAAACCCAAAATCCAAACGTCAAGTCCCAAACCCAACTCACAGAATGGGTATAAATGAAAAAGTTGCTTTTAAAATATGATATGGCTGGGGAGGGAAAAATAAATTTCTTCAGAACTAATTCTGGAAAAAAAAAAAAAAGAAACTGCTTTTTTTTTTTACCAATAGGCTGGTTCACACAGCATTTTCAGGCAGCTGTGAACTGTTGGCAGTATTTTTACAGATAAAAAAAAATACATACCACAAAATATAGGAATATTTTTGGGTTTTTTCTTTAAATTTCAGGGTGAACATAAGAATTTTTTTTAAAATGACTAATAAGACCACCTTAACTTTAAATGAAAATGGATAACTTTTTTAATGTTTCAAATTTTTGTCAACTTTTGATCCTAACAAGGGGCTTAATGGAAAGGTGTTTTATCCCCGAATTGTCCAATAATTTAGGGGATCAATTTGAATTGAGATTTTAACAATCCTCCTTATCATGCTTGTACATTATTTTGAATCATGAGACCAAGACTAACACCTTACAATGATCAGCCAGATACCTCGCCACTTGTGAACCTTAAAGCAGGATGCTCTCAGACAGATGTGACTCACTGAGGCTCCAGAGTTCACAGAGTGTTGCAATCATGCAGGTTGTAACAGGAGACTAAAACAGAGAGTCTGAAGAGTCACAGAAAGGCAATGAAGTGGACGTATTAGGCTACATCACTGACGACCACTTCATTATAAAGAATGCCCTGCAGAACAGGATGCCACACAACTCCAGGCAGGTTTAATGGAGTTGAGAGGTAACAAATTGTCACGTCAGACATTCATAACCATTTATATCAGCAAGGTCTGAATGCCAGATGACCTGACCACACCACCAGGCACAGGCATCATTGCTCTTGTATGAGCCAGGAGCATCTACACTGATCAAGGTAAAGTGAGTTCTCAGTGCTGCTCAGTGATTAAAGTCGATTCACTCTTGAAGCCATTGAGATGGCCGCCATACGGATGATGGAGAGTCAGGAGTGCGGCCTATGCTATACCCCAGGTCAGATACCGGTTAGATACCCTTGCCGGTCAGCTAGCATGCAGACCACACTTATATAAACGGTTTCAGCTGCTCTGACATGGCATTTGGTTGCCTTTCACCTTCCTTAAACGTGCCTGGAGTTGTGTCACATTCTTTATCCAGTTTGTTTACAATTAAATGGTCATCAGTGTGTGATGGAGCCAAAGGACGTCCACTTCTTTGCCATTTAGTGGGACACTCTTCAGTTCTCGGTCACAACCTGCTGATGACACTCTGGTGATACTCTCAGCTCATGAGGCACTTCCATCTGAGTGCATTAATGCGTTGATGCTCAAGCGAGGGAAGGGTGCGTATGATCAATTGTAAAGTGTTGTCTTGTTCTGATGATGTCAAAATGTGAACAGCATGATGAGGAGGTCTGTTTAAATCCCAATTCAAACTGATAACCTAAACTTATTGTACGATTCAGGGATCAAACAGCTGTTGGAAATTTTGCCATTAAAGGGGTTGTCTAACTACATCAATTCATCATAAGTTAGTCCTGTTTTCTCAGTTTAATTTTTGAATTCAGAGGTATTTACCAACTTTACTGGCTTTTACTGGCCTTCAGTGATGAGCTGCTGAGAATACCAGGTCTGTAGCTATAGCGACCAGTGCCTACATTCAATGAGGCGAGATAAAACAGGTCCGTACCTATAGTGACCTGAGGAGCTGATGCAGCCCATACAAGAAGGGATATCTCAGAATATGTGGGGCACTGTTAATGGAAAGATATTGCAAAGTGACTTGTTCTAGCAATACCTTTAACATAAAAAGCAATCTTTATCGTGGACATAAGCCCCATTTAAGTCTTTGTTACGAGATCAGCAAGTTAGTGTCAAAAAGATACTGAACATTTTGAAACAGTTGGACATGTTGCAAAAAGATCAGAGGATGGCCTATTTAGTTCATTAAAAAAAAATGCAAAAAAAAGTAGGGTATGTTCCTGTCACTTATTGTGTTTTTCTGCATAGATACGGTCCATTACCTCAGCAGTAAACTTACAATGAAAATCATTGATGCATTACCATAGATGCAATATCCATTAAGTGTCTATTCCATAAGTGTTGACCTTCAGGGAATTATACCACGGGAAATTGAAGCAGAATGAACCAACGGTAACCATTGGATTAGTTGCAGTATAGTCAGACCACCTCAAAATGCACTTCTATGCCACTATCTCACTACCTTCCCTAGTCCTCAACTGCTTGTCTATCCTCACACACCCACACATTGGCACCGACTTCCATATCTCCCCGTCTATCCTACCCTCACACTGACCTCTGCTTACCTCTTTAACAGCATTAAAACTCCTCACACAAAACCTACACAACCCCTTTTGCTCTATCCCACACACACCTCCTCACCATCTCCTGCCTCCTCTTCTTGTGCTGAGCGGACATATCCCCAAAACCTGGGCCGCCTCAAAACATCCCGCCACCTTTTATTTACCTGCCACTTTACAGACCAAGAAGCACAAACCTGCCCACAACCCTTAAATTTATAAAGCCCATTCCCCTCACCCCCGCCTATACCTATCCCCATGTCTGGAGCTCTCTGGAATGGCACGTTCTGTAAGCATACAAGCTTCTCTTCGTCCATGAACTCTTCATCTCCCGCAACCTAAACCTTCTCTGGTATTAACCAGAAACTTGGCACTGACACCAACCTCCCCTGCTGCACTCTCCTTACGGCGGGCTTCAGTTTACCACACTCCACGCCTCTGGGGAAGTAAATAATGGCGGCGGTGTCGGCCTTCTTCTGGTCAGATACCATGCTCCTTTTCCTAGTCCCCGTCCCACCACCTACTTCCCTAAACCTCCCCTCCTTCGAGGTGAACTCCGTCCGCATCTACTCCCCTCCAACTCCCAATTGGCTTGTTGTTTTATCGTACCAAAGGCCATGCCACCGCCTTCCTCGACCCACATTCGCTTCCTGCTCCTTCACTTCTTTTTCTCCACTGACATCCACTATTATCATGGAGTTTCAACATCCCACGACACCCCCTGCTCCACTTACTAACAAACTCCTGTCACTTCTCCTCTTCCTTCGCCTCACCCAGTGGACTCCTGGAGCACTCATAAAGATGGACACACACTGGACCTCTCTTCACCCACCTCTGTCCTCTTTATCTACACCTCAATCTCTCCTCTACCATCTCTGACACAATCTGCTCACCTCTCAACCAATTCCACCACACCTGCCCCATGCCCCAAATCCTACTGCTCCCCGTAGAAAGCCTATAACACCTTAAACCCTCACACTCTCTCTGAATCTCTTTATCACCCTCTCTACTCCATATCCTCATCTACTGCAACCCTGACGCAGCACCACTCTTACAACAAACACAATCACTTCAACTCTTGACTGGCCGCCACTTCACCACAACAGAACACGCAAAACCAACCAGACAACCCTGGCACACCAGTCTACACCAAACATAACTGAGGGCAGCTTCCAGAATTGCCGAAACGCCGCTGGAAGAAAAGCCGCTCAACCGACGACCTCGCCTCATACAAAACAATCATTGCATACATTTTAATCTGCACTCTCATCAGCCAAACAGTACTACTTTCACACCACCCTCTATCCTCCTGTCTCACAACCCCAGAAACAAACCTGTTTCTAATAAACCTTCACACGCTCTCCTCGGTCCACCGCACCCCTCCCCCATCTCTCCTGCTCAGCAGACGACTTCGCACTCACTTCCTAACTAGATCAATCTCATCAGACAAAGCTTCACCCACACATTCCCCTCTGTCTATCTCTTTTCATGCCAGTTGTCCCCCACATCCACCTCTGACAACTGCCTCATAAACACACTCTCCTCAACTTGCTTCTCTACTGCCACTCATGAACACCTCTCCACTCTACTGTCCAAATCCAAACTCACTACCTGTTAATCCTTGACCACTTGCCCATCTCACCTCATCCCCTGACCTTAGTGATGTTAATCATCCCAGCCCTCGTCATCTCTTCAAACTATCATTAACCCTCTGGATTTCCCTTCATCCTTTAAACATGCAACCCCATCTCACCCATCCTTATAAGAAACCATCTCTTGACCCTCTGTCTGTTCCAACTATCAGACCCATCTCACCTGCGCTTCCATTTCGCCTCCAAACTCCTCGACACAACACGTCCATCTTCACTTTACTCTCATCTATTTCCACCAACTCTCTTCCTTGAACCCACTGCAATCTTGGTTTCCGACCCACCAATCTACAGAAAACCGCCCTAACCAAAAGTCACCAAACGACATAGCATAAGGCCAAAGCCTCACACCACTACTCTGTGCTTCTCCTCCTAGCACCTCGTCCTCTGCATTTGGACCACTGTCGACCATTCCTCTCCTGCCTCAAATACTCTGCTCCTCGGCATCACGGACTTGGCTTCTTTCACTGGATCTCCTCCTACTCACTGATGGACTTTCAGGCGTCTATCACTCACGCCCCAAACTCACCTCACTCCACCGAGCCTCTCTCTGTTGGTGTACCCCAGGGGGTTCTGCTGTCCTGGGCCACACTACTCTTTTCTATCTACACTAGTGGTCTGGGTCAACTATTAGCATCGCATGGCATTCAATACCATCTGTATGCTGATGACACCCAACTCTAAATCTCGGCCCAGATGTCACTTCTCTACTCTCCCGGATCCCTGACCTGTCTTTCGTCCATATCTCTCTTCTTCTCCTCACGTCTCCTGAAGCTAAAACGTGGAGAAAACTGAAATCATCATCTTTCCACATCCAATCTCCACCCCTCACCTGATCTCTTCTATCACAGTCTATGGCTACACTCTCTCACTAGCTCCCAGTCCGCTGTTGGGTTAACCCTTTACTCACATTCTGTCCTTCAACCACAATCCAAACCCCTCACATCCACCTGCCGCCTCACCTGAAAAATATCTCCGTATCCGTTCTTTCCTTAAACTTCGAAAGCACAAAAAGCTGGTCCATCGCCATCGTTATCTCTAGCCTTAGGACTTCTGCAACATCCTTCTCTGTGGCATCCCAGCTAGCACCCTCACTCCCCTCCCTAAATCCATCCTCTATAAACTCTGCTGCCCCAGTCTACTTTTCCACCTCTCTCCCTCGAATATCTCCTCTGACCTTCTCCAATCTCGCACAAATTCCATTAACTGGACTTTCAATTTGCCCCAACGACGATATATCAGTTACCTTGAGTTAGCACACCTTGGACCTACAAGGCTCTCCATAAAAACCATTTCCCCTCCATACATCCTGCTGCCCCTTATCTCCAGATATCTCCCCTCACGCAAATTATCGCTCACATCCAGGAACCTTCTTCTCTGCTCTACCTTATCAGCTCTCACACAACCTCGTCATCAAGAACTTCTCCCCGTGCTTTCATACCACCACTCTGGACACCACTGCCCCAATAGCCCTAAGACCTCCTACCCCACTCTCACCAGCTTTCAAAGGCAACCTGAAAAACCCTTCTTCTTCATGGCATTGGCCTCCCTATAACCAACAATTTAAACACTGCTTGGTCACCTACACTATCCAAATCACTCAATGTCTGCCCCTCACCCTTCTGTCTCTTCCCACCTTCCTCGTATTGATATGTTAAGCCCTCCACGGGGCAGGGACCTCTCTACCTTCTGTACCAGTTGTTAGTTAGTAATTTGTCACCACTTTGTCATTGTTTTGACCATATGTTATCGTCATGAAAACCTAGGAATGTAAAGTGCTCTATGGAATCCAAGCTAGCGCTCAAAAATAAGAAATAATATATAATAATAATACATAATCACAGCGCTGACTAATCTTGATTCTTTAACCACATTACGACATTTCGTTCTTTAATGATTCGTAAACAGTGTCGTGGGTAAGGGGTTATCGTCCAGAACCCTGCAATCACCACCTTCAGGAACAGGATGACGGATCTGCCAGCTCGTTAAGTGCCAGGCTGGACAACCACCGGCAACAGCATGGAATGGAGTCGGCTCCATTCCATGCTGTTTAACCCTTTAACCCATAACAACGGAAGTGTCGGAATACAAAATGTATCGATCAATAACGTCTGCTGCTCCATTCACCTCCCGGTGATTGGGACCTCTGTGACGAGACCGCGTGGTCCCAATCGGTTTACATGGCAGCTATGAAACCAATCGTGAAGGCTTCATCGCTTTGCAATGTTTCTCGTTTTACTACTTAATGCCACTTTATTCCTATTGCGATTTAGTTGTATAAACAATTCATCGCACACCTAGTGGTTGATAGCAGAGGACGGCACACAATGTTAAACGTAAAAAAAAAAATTCGTTTAAAGTGTAAAAATATATATATATTAAATAGTTAAAATCACCCCTTTGCCATTTTACAAATAAAAAAAAAACCTAAATAAAAAAAAAGTGGACACATATTCCTTGATATCTACGTTGTCATATGTCCAAAATAAAAAGTGCTCGTACATGTATTAAAAATCATAACATAATTTATCCCTACTTGGAACACCGTTAGAAAGAAAAAAATCTAGACACCACAAAATGCTGGGGTTCTTTTTTTGGTTAGTTCCCGGTCCCCTAAACATTTGAATTTAAAAAAGTGATCTAAAAAAGTTGAATGTATGTCCACAATCACGGTGATCTATATAAATGTAGACTTTCAGCCACTAAAAAAAGGACTACCTTATTGACAGATTGGCTGGTGACGTAAATCACGCGGTCCAGTTAGGTACTTTTACATATCGGGTGGGGAAGAAGGGAGAGAGGGGTTAGATATGTGGGTCCAAGGTAAAAAATTAGAAAAATAAAAAAGTTTTGGATTTTATTTACAGAAATACAAAAAACCCCATACATATTTGGTCAGTGACGGATTTGTATAAACCTTGCCTACGATATAGTTAACACACCCATTCCTATACCTGAAGATTGAATGTAGGAAAAACCAAAACTCTTGGAATCATGGCACTAGCATGTTTCTTTTTCCTTTTGACCCCCTCTAGAATCCTATTTGCAGTCTCCCAGTATATACTATCAGTAGGCGGAATGTCATCCAATAGATAATAACATATCTTGTTCCACAAAATATAAAAGGCCCTCGTAGTCTATGTAGGTGGAAACATACAAAAGTTATGGTCTCTGGAGAAGGCAGGAGGAAAAAAACAAAACGTGACACATAAAATAGGGCTGCCCAGGCAGGACAGGGATTTTAAAACCTAACTTCTGTATGTAATGACAGTGTAGTACAAATACCTATAATAATACAGTCACCAAATACATACACATAACATGCGAACTAATTCATCAGAACATGATTACCTACATTACTATTTCTACAAAAAAATCATAGTACCATAAATACCTAATCGATCTCAATACCAAAAAATACTGACCAGATCATGAACCAGATCCACCCGAGCACCACTAATGACTACTGTTGTTACCAGGTGCTCCACCTCGCAGGTCCTATATTTAAATAAGTGATTCAGTCAGTGTCCTAGTTATAGCCAAGTGACTCCATAGATGACATCTTATCCGGCATCAGTCATTCTCTTCCCCATTGTTAACTTTTGGCCCTTGGACCGCCATGAGGAATTTATTCGGCAATGTCCTCTGCAGAACTTTGCCATCGCCCCACGATACACTTATAGTACCTTCCCTTTTCCAGACAGCTCACTTTTCTGTTTCATCACCTACTCGTACAACACACTTTCTCATGGACAATGATTAGGCATGGGACGCTGGCGCCATTGTCAATAGGGTCATAGGTGTAGTCGAGGTTATGGAATGATTAAATATGGTCTATTATTTTGTGTTGTGCTTATACATCAATGATTCCGTGGGAAGAGGTGGCACTGACAATGATGAGGGATTCAGTTTCAGGCAACTGGATTAACAGGCACTAATCTTCCTGGCGGCACAAGATAACCCCCGGAGGACAACTACCCTCTTTGTTTGTGCTGATCGGGCGTCACCCTACTCCATTGGGATAATTGTGTGCAGTTGAACTGCATCTAATGACACCCCACCAAATTAGCCACTGACATGACCTTCAGGTGGTGCATGAATATAGTTTAGTCGGTCTTGAGTTATGGGTTGTAGATAAGGGTTGAGGTTTGTCAGGGGATCGTAAGGTAAACCTTAAATTTTTTAGCCCCTTGGTTGTTCTGGTATATTCGGCTCCCCTTAGTTTCGTGTGGTATGTAGGTAACATATACACCCCCTAATTCGGCTAGCGTGTTGGTTCGGTATGGTAAAATTAACATCACCTACAGTAGGTTGCGTTATAGTTTGCACCCCTACTGTATATGTCGGTTGATACCTGTTGTTTTTAGGTCCCCAAACTACAGTAGGTAAGGCGATATATAGATACCTTCTTAGGTAGGTATTGATCGGTTTATGGTCCATCTTTTTAGGTAGGGAACGGATATTTAGTTTTAACTCCATTAGGTAGGTGATATACAGCTGCCCAGTGGATAGTTAGCGTATTAGGTGTCCCCCTTATTTAGCTGTTTTATGTAAAGTAACACAATCCCCCACCCCCTATCACACCCCCGAAGTACCGGTGTTAGGTAACATTTAAATCAATCAGTAGGTAGGGTAAAACACATCCCTTAGATAGATAGGATATCGGTTTATAGTCCCTCAGTAGAGTACGGTATTTTAGGTCCTCACTCCTTGGTAGGTAGGTAGTACGGTAGCAGGTAGGTATAGGCGTACGGCCTCACCCCCTCTAGGTATTCCACGGCCTCCTTCCTTAGGTTGGTATATAGTCACCCCTTCTCAGTAGGAAGGTAATTATATTGGGACCATTCATTGGTAGGTATGTATACTAGGTCCCCTTCTTACGGTAAAAGTAAGATCTATATAGGTTCTCTCTGTAGGTAGGTAGATATATAGATTCCCTTATCAAGTAGGTATGTAGGTCCTCTTTTTAGACCTCCATTAAAAAATAATACCTACCTCTCCCCATTTCCCCGTCGAACGTCTTGCTCTTCTGATTTCTGCCTAACTTCTGACGTCATTACACCTGCAAAGCCTGCAAAGCCTAGGCAGAGTGACTAGGCTACACAACCTACAAGAGGCGGGAACACAATGAATCCTTCATCCCCCCACGCCCCACTTATGTGAAAATTTGAAAAACAGTAGTTTTCAAGTTTCCAAGGTCAGGCATACAGTTAAGCATACCTGCTGGTTTGGCCTGGTTTGGGGCCGCAGCTGGATAAAATGGCCTAGTAACAACCCTGGAGTACATAGACAAGAACTTGGCACACAGTGAGCACTAGAGTTAGTCAGAACTATAGGGCCCATTTTAACTTTGGCAGTAGACATGTGTTACATTCTCGCTCCCAGAAATTGGAGCACATATTGCAAAGGCTCTTTTGCTGGCATATTGGATTTTCTATTGAAATGTGCAACATGTAAAAACCACACCGTCATGCAATAACAAGTTGAAGCATACCTATATTTATTTGAATCCAGGAACATTTACATTTAATGTACAGAATGTGTCATTGCACAAATGTTTTATTAAATTTCCCCTTTTTTCTGAAAAAAAAAATAGGGGACGTTCACTGTTACCTTTTGTCCATGGTCCCACTTTTCTACAAGCTTAGGGCTGTTCCATTTTTCTTGAACCTTATTTTATTTCTGAAAATCTCAATGACAAAATTATTTTTCACCAAAAAATTCCCTTTTTAGGGCCCCCCAGAATGAAAATCATGGAGTTTGAATGTAAAGCAAAGTACACTAAAGTATTTTGTATATTATACCTTTTTATTGAATTAATCGTGAAAAACAGTTATACAAAACTTGAAGTCCTCAGTGGACAGGACTGCTGCGAATTTTCCACAGTATATTTTTGGTGTTGAAAATGTAAATTTAAATTAAAAAACATCAATTCTTTTAAAATCTGCAGTTGTATATTTGGTTGCATAACATAGCAATTTTACACCAAAATCTATAACGATGAAATTTAATTGAGGATTTGTTGCGTTTTTTTTACTTCTCCATAAAGTAAATTGGGAAACACCTGCAATAAATTCTCAGCATATTTGTAAGTTAAATTAACATGAAACAGATCTTTAAAATCTAAAATTTTCTTTCCACATTTCTGCAATATTTTCTATGCATCCACAAATATTACTGAAAGGGGGAACCCCTGTAGTACACAAAGAAATCTGGTTCACAGGTATTTTTTATTCTGCCTCATAATGAAGAGAAATATTCTTGTTAATGTCAGGTGTTTGTTATTGGTAGTAGTATTTGCAGAATGCAGATTTTCTGGTGCTGCAAGATAATGTATTGCTCTTTCCTGGCAGCTTTCTTACATCATGAAGGTTCCTGTAATAAAGTTAATTTGGAAAGAATGCATTAAACATATTCCTTCACATACACACTTGTGAAAAAATGAATGCATGAAAAGATAATGAAAAACGCCATGAATTTTAAGCATTTTTCATTATCTTTTCATGCATTCATTTTTTCACATTTTTTAGATCCCATACAGAATCGAGGGGAAAAATAGCAGAAAATATTTTATTTTGTAAGACAAGGAATATAACATCACTTAAAATATTCTTTATAATTAATTTTTCTGTGTATCTTTGTCAGGGCCATTTTTAGTCTAAGGAGCTCTGAAAGGAAGGGAGAAAAACTCCTCGCACCCCCCAAGATGGTCGATTAAGGGGTTTTACATTGTTGGAATTTCCTTTGCGGGGTTGGCACCTTTCCAACCATCCAATCCATCTTAATTCCGCATGCTCTCTCACATATAAACCACTGCTGATGCCCACCTTCTATTTCAATAGCTTTTTATTGGTATCAATTTGGGGATATGTGACTTTCTATTCACACTTTTTTTGGGGGGGGGGAGATGTGCATTCTGGCACTATTTTTTTTTAAAGTAATTCTTAGTTCCCCTACGGATTTAAATTTAAGGGGGTTTTTCCCGCGTCCGGGCCACGGGCCGCGGTCCCCTTTTTCCCCCCCAGGAGGGCCCCGCCCGGGGGCGGGTGCCCCGCGGGTTTCGTCGCCCGTTTCGCTCCGTCCCCCTTCTCCTCACCTGACCCGTCCCGTTCGCCGCTCCCCTGCTGGCCGGAATGCGTATGCGGCCCCCTACGCCCGGGGCGCGCTCTTCATTTAATTTAAAGGGAAAAGTGCGCCGGTAATTGGGTAATTGGCCCGGGGGCCCGTCTCATTTTAATTTTTGGACCCCACCCCCA
>JAODAL010068834.1:0-16636 GCA_025379985.1 Phyllomedusa bahiana
ACTGTAATATACAGATAATATCTATACCTCAGTATACAGACCGTGCTGTAATATACAGATAAAATCCCTTAAAATATATAAGACCCGGCTGTAAAATACAGAAATACTTAAACCCCCTTATACGACCGTGCTTAAAAATACAAAAATACCCCAGTATACACGAAATCATGGGGGCTGTGGGGGGCACTCGCGGGCGTGTCTGGCATGTGGGGGCGCTATGGATATGAGGGCGCACCCCCCCGATAGGGCTGTGGGTATCTCACCTGGTGCTGATAATTGATGGTAATGGCTGCGGTGCCCGGCGTCTCTGCGCCCCCTGGGGGCGCGCTTCCTCTCCGGTGTCTCTGATCTGTAACACAATAATAATTATTTAAATATATTGGTTTTTTAAGGGGGAGGGCGGCCGGGACCCCCCCGCCCCTTTTCAAGGGCCCCTGTAAACACCCTCCACAGAGACACACCAAACTGCCCCGGGCGTGGAAATCCCCGGCACAGATCCCACGTTCCTAAATCACTGGGCTGTGTGGGGTCCCGCACCTGTATGGAACTCTCCGTATGTGACCTTCCAAAAGCTCAGCAAACTCTGTTTCTGAAATACTCTGTGCTGCGGAAGGATCCTGCGACTTGCACTATGTAACTCAAGTCTGTTATCTGTCACGAGCAAATCGCACTCCTGACATACTCGTGCGCTGTTTATCCTTCACTTCTATGGTAAACCTTTAAACATGTGACCTACACAAGATCCCAAAACCCAAAATCCTGGGAAATACTCTTGCTCTGGGTGATCCTTCTACTTCTACTAGGTAACTCTCAGCATGCTAGAAGTTCAGCAAACACAACTCCTGAAATACTCTGTGCTGCTGGGTGATCCTTCTACTTTATACCCGTCAGCAATGGCCTACTAAAGATCACAAACCAAACCCCGAAAAACTCGGTGCGTAGGATTCTGTACATCCAAAATATTAACTGATCTTGGGAACCTCCCAAACTTCTGAAATAATCTGTCTCCCGTTTGTCCTACTTAAAATTTTTCCCCTATGTTATCTCGGGGCTGTGATCTCCCTTAAGAATAGCAAACTCCTATCCTGAAATACTTTGTACTGCTGTGGGATTCTGCTAATTCCACTACAGAACTCTCAGTCTGCAATCTCTCACACTGCTCTCCTGAAATACTCTGTGTTGCTTTGTGACCGCTACTTCGCATTAACTCTACATCGACTTTCAGAAGATCACAAACAAAAAACCTGAAAACCTGTCTGCGGAAGACCCTATGCTTTTATATAAACGTCTCTGTGACCTCCCACAATATCAACAAACTATAATACTAAAATACTCTGTGCTGCTGGATGATTTTGCTACTTCCACTATGTAACTCAGTCTGTGATCTTCTACAAGAAAACCACACTCCTGAAAAACCCGTGTTGCTGGGGTGATCCCCCCCCACTTGAAAATGTAACTTTTCAGTATGCACCTACTAGAAATACAAAAAAAACTCCTAAAAAACTCTGGGCTGTGGAGGTCCTGGTACTTTTCATAATCTGTTGGTCTGTGACCTCCAGCAGGTTCAACAAACTATACTCCTAAAATACTCTGTGCTGCTAGAGGATTCTGCTACTTCCACTAAGTAACTCAGTCTGTAGTGTCCCAAAGTCCTGAAATAATCTGTGCTGCTGTGTGGTCCTACTACCTTCACTATGTTACTCTCAGACTGTGATCTCCCACAAGAATAGCAAACTCCTGTCCTGAAATACTTTGTACTGCTGTGGGGTTCTGCTCTCAGTCTGTGACCTCTCACACTGCTCTCCTGAAATACTCTGTGCTGATATAAAAACTATAAACCCTAGACCCCTGTGTTTCCTGGGGGGTGCAAATCCTTCTCGGGTCCTGACCAGGGCCTGGGCATTATTTCATTTTTCAATTTTTGGGTCTTAAAATAAATCCTCCCCCCCCCCCCCCCCCCTTGATGACTGTATCAGATTTGGGGGAAAGATAAAAGGGAATTACAAATAAAAACCCTGGGAGCTACCAGGACGAGATCCTGAACACAGAGTCACAACTACTGTGTCCAAGGATGTCATCATAATAAGAAAATATCAGTGATGTCAGTGCAGGGGGGCGGGGCTGTGACCACCCCTTTAGTGATGTCATACAGGGGGGGGGGCGTGACCATTCATGGGTGTCAGCAGGGGGGTGGGGGGACCACCTCTCATGAGTTTATACAGGGGGGGGGGCTGTGACCACCCTCTCATGATGTCATACAGGGGGGGGCTGTGACCAACTCCAGGATTGTCAGTAAGGGGGGGGGGTTGACCACCTCTCATGAGTCAGTCAGGGGGGGGCTGTGACCACCTCTCGTGATGTCAGTACAGGGGGCGGGGGTTGTGACCACCTCTCGTGATTCAGTACAGGGGGCGGGGCGTGAAACCACCTCTCGTGATGTCAGTACAGGGGCGGGCTGACCACCCCCTCGGGGATTTAGTCAGGGGGCGGGGGTGTGACCACCTCTTGTGTCAGTACAGGGGGGGGCTGTACCCCTCTGTTTATTTTATACAGGGGGGGGCTTGACCCCCCTCTCAGTGAGTCAGTCAGGGGGGGGGGGGCTGGACCACCTCCATGATGTCAGTACAGGGGGGGGGGGCTGGAACCTCTCAGTGATTTTTCTTTCAGTGGGGGGGGCTGTGACCACCTCTCGGAGTCATACAGGGGGCGGGCTTGTGACCACCTCTCTTTATGTCGTACCGGGGGGCGGGCTTGAACCCCTCGGGGATGTCATAAGGGGGCGGGGCGTGAACCTTCGGTGAATGCCCCAAAGGCAGGGGGCGGGGCGGGACCCCCCTCAGTGATGTCATAAGGGGGGGGGCTGGCCACCTCCGGTATGTCAGTACAGGGGGCGGGGCTGGACCACCTCTCAGTGATTCATCAGGGGGCGGGGTGTGAACCTCTCGGGGATGTCAGTACAGGGGGGCGGGGCGTGACCCCCCTTTTTTGGGGTCAGTACAGGGGGGGGGGCTGTGACCACCTTTTGTGTGTCAGTAAGGGGGCGGGGGGGTTTTGACCACCTCTAGTAGTCGTGCAGGCGGGGGGGGGCTGTGACCACCCTGTGTGTCAGTCAGGGGGGGGCTGGGACCCCACCTTCATTTTGCAGTACAGGGGCGGGGCGGGACCATTTTCAGTGATGTCAGTGCAGGGGGGGGCGGGGACCACCTCATCGTGATGTCATCAGGGGGGGGGCGGGGACCACCTCTCATGTGTCATACAGGGGGCGGGGCTGTACCCCCTCTCAGTTATTTGTAGTACAGGGGCGGGGCTGTGACCCCCTCTCATTGATGTCAGTACAGGGGGCGGGGCGTGACCACCCCCGTGTTTTCATCGGGGCGGGGCTGTGACCACCTTCTTGATGTCAGTACAGGGGGCGGGCTGTACCACCTCTCGGGGATGTCATACAGGGGCGGGGCTGTGACCACCCCTCAGGATGTCAGTAAAGGGGGCGGGGCCCTGGAACCACCCTCAGGGATGTCAGTCAGGGGGCGGGGGTGACCACCTCCCATGATGTCAGTCAGGGGGGGGGCTGTGACCACCTTTTCAGTATGTCAGTACAGGGGGGGGGCTGTGGGCCACCTCCATGATGTCAGTCAGGGGCGGGGCGTGACCACCTCCAGTTGTCAACAGGGGGGGGGGGCTGTAACCCCCTCCAAAAAATGTCAGACAGGGGGCGGACGTGAAACCCCCTCTCAGGATGTCAGTACAGGGGCGGGGGTGTGACCACCTCCGTGATTTTTACAGGGGGGGGCTGTGCCACCTCTCATGATTCAGTACAGGGGGGGGCTGTGACCACCTCTCAGTGATCAGTGCAGGGGGGGGGGCTGTGACCCCCCTCAGTGATGTCAGTACGGGGGCGGGCTGTGACCACCTCTCAGTATGTCAGTAAGGGGGCGGGGCTGTGACCCCCTCTCAGTGATGCGTACAGGGGGCGGGGCTGTGACCACCTCTCACACATGTAGGGCAGGTTGTTAGCAGTAATAGATGGAAGAGCTGTTCCTGTAGTATAAGGTGTGAGGATCACATGTCAGGTCACAGTGTTGTTTTAAATATCGTTTTTATTCTGTATGTCTGGGGCACTGCACAGGGCCACTTCTCCTGTCCATATTTGGGACACTGCACAGTACCATTCTCCTTCCTGTATATATGGGGCACTGGGAATACCACTTCTCCCGTCCTGTTATATGGACCCTGCACAGTCCCCTTTTCCCCTTTTTATTGGCCGGCCCCGTCACTTCCCTTCCCTGTATATTGGACACCAAAGTCCCCTTCTCCCTGTTCTGTGTATTGGGAAATGCAAGTCCCCTTTTTCCGTCCCGTATATAGGACCCGACAGACCCCTTTTTCCTTCCTGTATATATGACCTGCACAGTACTCTTCTCTGTATATAAAAGGGCACGGCACATCATTCTCCTTCCGAATTTAAGGCCTTTCACATCCACTTCTCCCCTTTCCTATATATGGGCCCCGCACAGTACACTTTCCTTCCGTATATATGGGCACTGCACAGAAAAATTTTTCCCCCTGTATATATGGGCACTGCACAGTCCACTTCTTCCCCTATATATGGACACGGGACATCCATTCTCCCTCCTTATATATGGACACGCAAGTCCCCCCTTTTCCTGTCCGTATATTGACAATGCACAGTACCACCTCTCCTGTCCTTAATAGGACAATGCACAGGGCCACTTTTCCTGTCCTGTAATGGACACGCACAGTACCCCTCCCCTTCCTGGTTTTTTCTGGCCTGCAAGTAACTTTTGTCCTTTATTTAGGACACGCCGTCCATTTTCTGGGTTTAATGGCAGGCAAAATGGGGGGCCTTCCCTGTCCTGAATGTATGGAATGTTACCACTTCCCCCCCGAAAGGACATGCACAGTCCAATTCTCCGGGCAATTTTGGCCCGCACAGTCCCCCTCCTTCCCGGAAGGGGCAACTGAAAAAAATACCACTTCCCGTTTTATATATTAGGGAAACACTTGAAAAAGTCCCCTTCTCCTTCCCTTAAAGGCACTGCACATCTACTCTCTGTAATAGGGCCCCGGCACAGGGCATTCTCCCCGAATTTGGCACAAGTGCCCTTTTCCCCCCGATATATAGGGGACATGCACAGTACCACTTCCCTGCCCTGTTTTTATGGAAGCACAGGGCCACTTCTCCTGTCCTTTACTGGGACACTGCACAGTACCACTTCTTGAAACTCATTATGCGGGAAATTCCCCTCTGGCCTTGTACGTTAAAAAATCTGGTTAGGGGGTGCGCAGGTCTCTAGGTAGGACGGGGGGTTCCCGTAAATAAGGGTTTTTGAAATGGGCGTCCCTTTTGAGGGTGCACTTCAGCTGTAACCATCGGGAATGAAAGTTGGGGTTAAAACCCCGTGTCACCACCTTGAACAGCGCCACTTCAGCCGCGGCGCATTGCACCAGTCCTGGGTCATGGCCAGGTCACCTGCTGGGTGCCGTCCCCACCACACCCCCGGGCCGGGGAGGACTTTCCCTCCGGAGGCGCGCCCCTTAAAAAAAAGCTCATCTGAATCCCCCCGGGGCGCCCCCGGCTGTTCCTTTCATTAAAAAAGATTGTGGAAAAAGCAGTTAGAAGGCGGGGGGGGGCCCCCCACGTCTCACCACAAGGTTAAAGGGGGGCGTGACTGACACGGGATACTAAAACACTAGCTTGCCTGACCTCGGGTCCCCCCCGGGCCAATGTAGCCCCCGAAAAACTCTTGGGCAAGGGGGTTGTGCCCCCCCCGCCCCCTGCTTTTCCCTGCCTCCGTTCACTATTTGTTCTCATCTGTTATAAATCCATAAAAAAATAAAAGTAAAAAAGTGCAAATCAGAAAGGGGGCAATTCCAAAGGTTCACTTATTTTTTTCCGCTGCACGTTATTTTATAAGACCCTAATCATACAACATCCTGTGTGTTATTAGATACACTGTGTTTCTCTGTAATTGTAAACCTAGATCAATGTACTTTTAAATCAAAATACAGAAAGCTAAGCAATTCCAAAGGGTTCGCTAACTTTTTCCCCCTGCACTGTGGATGTTATTCATAAACACCCTGCCTGAAAAGGCCTTATTTATTATTACATTAGTATAATTTGACCTGATAAAAACAGATCACAGTTTACCCAAAAATCAGATATTCAGGGAATTCCAAAGGGTTCACTTTTTTTTTTCCCCCTCCCTGGGGGATTTATTAAAATCCATTCATACAACAGCGGTGTGTTTTAGAACACGGGGTTTCCTCTGTAATTTGACCTAGATACCAGATCATTTTCCTTATCATCAATCAAAATACAGAAAGCCAGGAAATTCCAAAGGGTTCACTTACTTTTTCCCCCTGCACTGTGGATGTTAGTAAAATCCATAATCAGTACAAACACCTGGGTTATTAGTTTTAAACTTTTTTCCTTTAATTTCCCTTAATAAAAACAATCACACTGTTTTTTACTCAAAAATAAGAAAGCCGGGGAAATTTCCCAAAAGGGTTCACTTACTTTTTTTCCCCGAAACGTGATTTTAGTAAACCCTAATATAAAAACTCCTTGTGTTATTAGATTACGGTTTCTTGTTTTTTACCGAGATACAATCAGATCACACTGTAATTTATTACTCACAATACAGAAAAGCCAGAAATTCCAAAAGGTTTCAAATTACTTTTTCCCCTCCCACTGGGGGATTTAGTAAAATTCAAATGGTAAACTCCTGTTGTTATTAGATATACAGGGTTCTCTGAATTGTGCCCTAAAAAAATCAATCAATTTTCCCAAAACAAAAAAATACAGAAAAGCGGGAAAATTCCAAAGGGGTTTCATTATTTTTTCCCCCACTGTGGATTTTTAGTAAATTCAAATGAGTCAACAGCCTGTGGTTAAGTATACTTGGGTTCCCTCAAATTGTGCCCCTGGGATCCACTGAATTATTATCAAAATACAAAAAGCCAGGAAATTTCCCAAAAGGGGTTCACTTACTTTTCCCCTGCACTGTGGGATGTTAGAAGATCCATAATCAGACAACACCTGTGTGTATAATTTTCTTTTATTTGACGTACCTGATACAATCAATCAATTAATTAATCAAAATAAGAAAAGGAAAATTTCCAAAGGGTTCACTTACTTTTTCCCCCTGCACTGTGGATGTTAGTAAAATCCATGATCAGTACAACAGCTGGTGTGTTATTAGATACACTGTGTTTCTTTAATGTGATTGGATACTATCAATTTACTCTGTATCTATAAAAAGGAAAGCCCGGCAATTCCAAAGGGTTCACTTACTTTTTCCAGCCACTGTGGGGTTATAAAAATCCTAACAAAAATAGCTTGTGTGTTATTAGATATACTGTGTTCCTCTGTAATTGTGACCGAGGATCACACTGTATTATTAGTCAAAATACAGAAAGCCAGTCAATTCCACAGGGTTCACTTACTTTTTCCCCCTGCACTGTGGATGTTACTCAATAAAAGCCTTGACCATTACAATGCCCTTTTGTTTTTTTACATTTTGTTTAATTTTGGGCCTAGTACAACATATATTTACTATTTTTTCCAAGGCAACGTAAAAACAGTTCTCAATCTTAAAGCACTAAAACTAACTTTTTTTATGTATAAACACTCACCCCGTACAACATTTAAAAAATGATTTTAACCCACCATTTGTCCCTTTTTAATTGTGGAGGGAAAATCCCCTTTTTATTTATAAAAACTTAACACCACCAAACAAGGGGGGCCTTTAATTTTTACAGTATTTTCTACTCCAAAAGGAATCCAAAACATCCCACTTGGCAGTCATCCCAATTATGGACATAAAAATAAAGGTTTCCCCGTAGACCCCCCCGCAGCGGGGACACAGTAAAAGAGGTAGAAAACACAAATTAAATGTCATGCCGACCTCCCCCAAAATTTTCAACCCCTAATGGGTTCAAGGGGGTAGAGGTCCGGTGGGATTAGCAAATCCTGTAATAAAATAAGGGTTTTTCCCCCCCTTTATATAATAGGTGGTGTTCCACCAACCCTTATAATAAAAAGATTTTCCTTTCACAATTAGAAAGGGGCAAAAAGGAAGGGTTTGAATCAGGATTTTATAGTGTTATCAGCTTAAAAGTTACATAAAAAATTAAGTTTTGTGCTTTATAATTGAAACTGATAGAGTTTAAGTTTGCCTGTGGCTTTTTTCTCTTGCTAGATTCCCATTTTTTTTAGACTATTTGACTAGATACAATCAGATCACACTGTATCATTAATCAAAATATAGAAAGCCAGGCAATTCCAAAGGGTTCACTTACTTTTTTACTGCATCTGACAACTGATCCCTATTACATCAATGAAATATCATGGCTTCAGGCTGCATTGAAGTATTAAGGGATTAGACTGTCAGCTGCTGGTCCCAGTCTCCTCTGCAGCGCTCTCACAGTCAGGAGCCGTGTCCATTCAGTCCCTAGGTAACAAGATGGACCAGGTAAATAGGGATGGGCTGATAACAGCGAGGCAACAGCTGAGACGGTACAGTGTATGCACGCACAGCGCTGTGGACGCTCCCTGACCAAACACTCACAAATCCAAGAGAAAATACCACACACAGCAAAGAGAGGGAGAGCACAGAAACTCCACAGAGGATTCTCCTCTCAGTGATGTCAGTGTAGGGGGCGGGGCTGTGACCACCTCTCAGTGATGTCAGTACAGGGGGCGGGGCTGTGACACCCTCTAAATGATGTCAGAGAGGGGCGGGCGTGCAACCTCTCAATGATGTCAGTACAGGGGGCGGGCTGTGACCACCTCTAAATAAATGTCAGTACAGGGGCGGGGGGCTGTGCCCACCTCTCAGTTATGTCAGTACAGGGGCGGGCTGTGCCCAACCACTCAGTGATGTCAGTATAGGGGGCGGGTCTGTGACAACCTCTCACACATATAGGGTAGGTTGTCAGCAGTGATAGATGGAAGAGCTGTTCTGTAGTATAAGATGTGTTGATCTCCTGTTTGATCACAGTGCATTATATTATATCAGTAGAATCACAGGTAAGGGCAATAATATTACAGTACAATGATTATAACAATTCAAAAGGCGGCCCCCCCCACCCTTCTTAATTCTGTATGCCGCCACCAGCAGCAGTGCCAGGTGCTGCCCTCACAGTGATCCAGGTAAACACTGAGAGCTGACACTCTATTCCTGGGCTGAGATAACACCTTCGCACAATCTCACATCTTCTCACACTTCTGATATCTTCACACATCTTCTGCGTTTGTAATTACGTAGAAGCTCAGAACAAAACTGCACCCGGGGCCCCGGGATAACACGGGCGAGGGAGGTGGGAGAACACAGCACCATAGGGAACCCCCATGGAGAGGTGACACCTGACGTACACAGGGGGAACCAATGGGAAGGGAACATCTAGAGAGACTACCCAGAGTATACAGCTATATGTAAGCCATAGGGGCAGTATTATAGTAGTTATATTCTTGTACATAGGGGCAGTATTATAGTAGTTATATTCTTGTACATAGGGGGCAGAATTATAGTAGTTATATTCTTGTACATAGGAGCAGTATTATAGTAGTTATATTCTTGTACATAGGAGGCAGTATTATAGTAGTTATATTCTTGTACATAGGAGCAGTATTATAGTAGTTATATTCTTGTACATAGGAGGCAGTATTCTAGTAGTTATATTCTTGTACATAGGAGGCAGTATTATAGTAGTTATATTCTTGTACATAGGAGCAGTATTATAGTAGTTATATTCTTGTATATAGGGGCAGTATTACATATTCTTGTACATAGACAGTGGTAATATATGTATGACACATATACCTTCATTTCTGTTCTCTCTAGACTATTTTGCTGTCTTGCACACTGGAAGATGTGGCTGTATCTTTCGCTTCATTCCATGAGTCAGCTTTCCCTCTGTCCTGGCTGTGAGCTGTGTGAATTGTGGGGTTTGTAGTTCCTCTGGTGACATCAGTTCAGTGTCAGATTCCCTCTCCGCAGGACTTAATTACCCGAAAGTGATAGGGCACACTGAGGAAATGCCACCTATCTGACAAATATAGACTTGTGACTTTCCCTCCCCCTTAATAACCTGTAAAAGAAAAATCCCAGCAGTGTCCATAGCAACAGTCCCCGTTAAAAATTACCAAGCCAGAGAACTCAAACTTTCCTACCTTGCATTAATGGACGGATGAGGGACTTCCAGTTCATTATTGAGTCGCTCTGACTAATACAAGGCACCAGCACCTAATGTCCTATTGAAATGACAGCCTGCTTGCATTATGGTCATTGCAGTATGTACCTCAAAAATGGCAGCATGTGCCTCATGCCTCCTGCTTTGTATCTGCCCCATTGGTGTCCCTGACACATATTTAGGTATTGGCTGCCCAGATTTTATGCCTCATGTGTCATTATTGGTAGCAGGCGCAGCACACTGAACAGCTGGTTCTCGGAGCCTCATACCTCAGCCATTATTGGCTTTGTGCCTCATGCCTCCTGGTCTGTATCTGCCCCATTGGGGTCCCTGACATATTTAGGTACTAGCTGCCCAGATTTTATGTCTCATGTGTCATCATTGGTAGCAGGCGCAGCACACTGAACAGCTGGGTCTCTGTGGCTCATACCTCAGCCATTATTGGCTTTGTGCCTCATGCCTCCTGCTCTGTATCTGCCCCATTGGTGTCCCGGACATATTTAGGTACTAGCTGCCCAGATTTTATGTCTCGTGTGTCATTATTGGTAGCAGGCGCAGCACACTGAACAAGAGGGTCTCTGTGGCTCATACCTCAGCCATTATTGGCTTTGTGCCTCATGGTCTGTATCTGCCCCATTGGTGTCCCTGACATATTTAGGTACTAGCTGCCCAGATTTTATGTCTCATGTGTCATCATTGGTAGCAGGCGCAGCACACTGAACAGCTGGGTCTCGGAGCCTCATACCTCACCCATTATTGGCTTTGTGCCTCATGCCTCCTGGTCTGTATCTGCCCCATTGGGGTCCCTGACATATTTGGGTATTGGCTTCCCAGATTTTATGCCTCATATATCAACGCTGGCAGTGGGTACAGTACACTGACAAGAGCGGGGTCTTGGTGCCTCATACCTCCTGGTCTGTATCTGTCCCATTGGTGTCCCTGACATATAATTAAGTATTGGCGTCCATATTTAATGTCTGATATCAGTGTTGGCTTCCTGTTCACAATACACTGACCAGAGCGGGGTCTCGGAGCCTCACACCTCAGCCATTTCTGCCTGTGTGCCTCATGCCTGCACTGATCTGCTGAATGACTGTCACCAGCTCCATGGGAATATGGACAATGTACCCTTTTGCGCCAATCTCTTGTGCCTCATGCCTCTGTGACTGAGGAATTACATGCCTCACTCATATAACATGAGCACTATACATACAGCTCATGCACCAGGAGATGCTGATTTAGATACCGGTGACAATACATGCTGCTCCACCTGATCCTGAAAGAACATTGGAGAAACTTCGTACCTCCTGGAACAGAAGAGCTTGCACTCGAATAGTGAAATGCATGCTGATAACCCCCGCCTCGCCAGCCCCCTGTACAATCAGGCTTCACTGATGATTGAGAAGCACAGATTTCCGATTCCCATTCACCGTCGCTAAGAGGAGGTGCGAGGAGGCACCATGGGAGGGCGCAGGGGCACAGGCTGGAGGTTGACGGTTCGGTACCAGATGCCAGGATGATCCCCCCCCCCCCCAATCCCGTGCTTCACCTGGGCACCTCTGTAGCTCCGGAGAGGTTAAAGCAACGGTATAGGGCTGGATCATATGTCACAGCTGCCAGACAAGCCAATAGGAGCCGCCTGCCAGGAGATGGGCGTGGCTTGGTAAGGGAGACGGAGCGAGCTATAGAGAGAGAAGGCAGCAGGATCTCAGCTCCGAGTCCCCAGCACCTTCACATACAATGACATGTAAGAGCTGCCAAAGTAGCACCTGAGGATTGCATGGCATGGGCCACCTCCGGGTGGCCGGGGGGAGGGCACGTTGGGCTTTGCTTGTTAATCTATCTTCTTCCCCCGTTTCCCTGTAGGATATTGCACACAGAGTGTCAGGATTGGGGGGCTGAAGGCATCTCATCATCACACCACCACCACCACCACCATCGCCATGGACACCTCTGGGCACCTTCATGATTCAGGGGTTGGCGACATGGACGAAGAACCCAAGTGTCACTGCCCGGTATCGGGGGACTCTGCCAACCAGCTGCAGAGCCACCATCACAGCCTGTTGCACTCGTCCTCTCCGTCAGCTTTCAGGGCACCTCCTTCCAACAACTCCACCGTCCTCCACCACCCTTCTTCCTCCAGGCAGGGCAGCCAGCTCAATTTAAGTGACCACTTGGTTGGACACTCTCCAACTTCAGCGTCTACAAGTGGGGCTGGCGGAGGATGCAAGCACAGACAAGCCAGTCCTCTCGTCCACAGAAGGGACAGCAACCCGTTCACCGAAATAGCCATGAGCTCTTGTAAATACACAGGGGGGGTGATGAAGCCCCTCAGCCGACTAAGTGCCTCCAGAAGGAACCTGATAGACTCAGAGCCCGAGAGCCAACCTCTGCAGATCTTCAACTCCAGCAACGCTCCCGAGATAGTCATATCTTCCAAGGATGAGCACCACTCCAACCAGAACTTGCACCACCATCATCCCAATGCCACGCAGAACCACCAACACTCAGGCAACAGCACCACCGGCACCAACTACCCCAAACCCAACAAGAGGAAGCATCAAAACATTGGATATAAATTGGGACACAGGAGGGCGCTTTTCGAGAAACGGAAGAGGCTCAGTGACTACGCGCTGATATTCGGGATGTTTGGAATAGTTGTCATGGTCATTGAGACAGAACTGTCATGGGGTTTGTACGAAAAGGTAGGATCAACACCTTCGAGGAGAAGATGTGGGTTGGGTGGTTGGACGGGTTTCATGGTGGTGAAGCCAGGGACTTCTTACGATGATAGAATATGGCACCTTCATTAGTAAGAACCATCATGGTTGTTGCTCATTCCCAACCAGGTGACTACTTCTCCTGAGCTACAGCTCTGAAGGAGTTAATGGGGCCTCATGCTTGGTTTGTGGACTGCATGGTTCCTATCCTCGGGATATGGATTCAGTGCAGGTTCGGATACATAGTCATACACATCCTATATGGTTGGGTGGTTGGGTGGGTTTCATGGTGGGGAAGCCAGAGACCTCTCACGATGATAGAATACGGCACCTTCCTTAGTAAGAACCATCACGGTGGTGGCTTATTCCCAGACAAGTGACTACATCCCCTGTGCTACAGCTCTGAAGGAGTTAATGGGGCCTTATGCTTGGTTTTTGGACTGCTTGGTTCCTATCCTCGGGATATGGATTCAGTGCAGGTTCGGATACATAGTCGTGCTCATCCTATATGGTTGGGTGGTTGGACGGGTTTCATGGTGGTGAAGCCAGGCACCTCTTACAATGATAGAATATGGCACTTTCCTTAGTAAGAACCATCATGGTGGTGGCTTATTCCCAAACAGGTGACTACTTCTCCTGAGCTATAGCTCTGAAGGAGTTAATGGGGCCTTATGCTTGGTATTTTGACTGCCAGCTTCCTATCCTCGGGATATAGATTCAGTGCAGGTTCGGATACATAGTCATACACATCCGATATGGTTGGGTGGTTGGACGGGTTTCATGGCGGTGAAGCCAGGGACCTCTCACGATGATAGAATATGACATCTTCCTTAGTAAGAATCATCACGGTGGTGGCTCAGCTCATTCCCAGACAGGTGACTACTTCTCCTGAGCTACAGCTCTGAAGGAGTTAATGGGGCCTTATGCTTGGTTTGTGGACTGCTTGGTTCCTATCCTCGGGATATGGATTTAGTGCAGGTAGGATACATTGTCATACACATCCTATATGGTTGGGTGGTTGGACAGGTTTCATGGTGGGGAAGCCAGGGACCTCTAACGATGATAGAATATGGCACCTTCCTTAGTAAGAACCATCACGGTGGTGGCTCAGTCCCAACCAGATGACTACTTCTCCTGGGCTTCAGCTCTGAAGGAGTTAATGGGGCCTTATACTTGGTTTGTGGACAGCTTGGTTCCTATCCTCGGGATATGGATTTGGTGCAGGGTCGGATACATAGTCGTGCTCATCCTATATGGTTGGGTGGTTGGACAGGTTTCATGGTGGTGAAGCCAAGGACCTTTCAGGATGATAGAATATGGTACCTTCCTTAGTAAGAACCATCACGGTGGTGGCTCATACCCGACCAAGTGACTACTTCTCCTGGGCTACGTCTCTGAAGCAGTTAATGGTGCCTCATACTTGGTTTGTGGACGGCTTGGTTCCTATCCTTGGGATATGGATTCAGTGCAGGTTCAGATACATAGTCGTGCTCATCCTATATAGTTGGGTGGTTGGATGGGTTTCATGGTGGTGAAGCCAGGGACCTCTCATGATGATAGAATACGGCACCTTCCTTAGTAGGTACCATCACGGTGGTGGCTCAGCTCATTCCCAGACAGCTGACTACTTCTCCTGGGCTACGTCTCTGAAGCAGTTAACGGTGCCTCATACTTGGTTTGTGGACTGCTTTGTTCCTATGCTCGGGAAATGGATTCGGTGCAGGTTCGGATACATATATGGTTGGGTGGTTGGACGGGTTTCATGGTGTTGAAGCCAGGGACCTCTTACAATGAGAGAATATGGCACCTTCATTAGTAAGAACCATCACGGTGGTGGCACATTCCCGACCAGGTGACTACTTCTCCTGAGCTACGTCTCTGAAGCAGTTAACCGGGCCTCATACTTGGTTTGATGACTGCTTGGTTCCTATCCTCGGGATATGGATTCAGTGTAGGTTCGGATACATAGTCGTGCTCATCCTATATGTTTGGGTGGTTGGACGGGTTTCATGGTGGGGAAGCCAGGGACCTCTCATGATGATAGAATATGGCACCTTCCTTAGTAAGAACCATCACGGTGGTGGCTCATTCCCGACCAGGTGACTACTTCTCCTGGGCTACAGCTCTGAAGGAGTTAACGGTGCCTCATACTTGGTTTGATGACTTCTTGGTTCCTATCCTCGGGATACGGATTCATAGCAGGTTCAGATACATAGTCATACACATCCTATATGGGGGGAGGTGTAGAGGATGCTGGGAGAAAAATGGCTACAGGTGTCAAGAAGGCAGCAGCGTTAGGTGAACGTGTGGGGAATAAGAGGCTATGATGAAGCTTGGGGGGAGGCAGGAGACATCTCATCGGGGGTAGGTTCCTGGGAAGCAGGCGGAATGTACAATGAGCTCCTCTTCCCGATCTGCAATCAGGAGGAGACGCTTCTTCTAAGTCACAGCCCAGAGCACCATCTGCCCAGCAAATCTGAACATCTCAGTGAGGAGCAGGGCTGCCGGGGAGCGGAGGAACAAGACCGGGGGAGCGGCAGGTCATCACTTGTCCAGAGGGTGCTGCATGCAGAGGAGGTGATTGGAGGGGTTGTCACCCAGCTTTCCACAGTCCAGAATGGCACTCTATTGCTAATGATGGTAATGGTCACGACTGACCTAGGAGCGGTCAACTACTCAGACATGGGGTTGTCACCCAGCTTTCCCAGGCTCCTGACTGGTAGACGTGCTCGCCATGCAGGGGTGAAGGTCTGCAGGGGCACAGGTGCCAGCGGAGGCTAATTGTGGAGGGATGATGGACGGGTGCGGAGGCCACCAGCAGGGTGCTCGGAGATGGCAGGGGAGGGCTGGTGCCATCTCAGCTGTTGGAGGCATCGACATGCATCTGTCTAATGTGAGACATCTGCTGCTGTCAGACACCAGCGTGCGATGCAGACGGGGGTAGCGAGCCTCGGGGGCTTCCCGTGCCTCCTCTGCAGGGGCTGAGCGGCCATGCAGACGCCTCATCGGCTCCATTACCTCTGGACCCTCCTTCATATTAGGCCACTTTGAAGCAGAGGGAGGATCTCGCTAAGCCTCCCGGCTCCAGGTACAGGGGTGTCATACGGAGGCCCTCCGAGAGCAGGGGAACAGGCGTCCTCCCTGGATATGATAATATCCCCCCCTGGATGTGTCCCCCCTGGATATGATAATATCATCATCCGCGCTAGAAGGAGAATCAATACTTTCCTCCCTGAGTTTTCCGGCTCATTACAAAGTTGTTTCAGAAAAATGAATTTATCTCCGTGGAGTAATGTTACTACAGGTGCTACAGCAGCGGGAGAGGTGCAGGGGGTCAATGCAAAAATACCCAGTACTCACCGACCAACAGGAAGGGGTATTACAGTATTATACACATATTACACAGTGATGAGTATCACACCATCAGGCCAGGAGGTACTGGGTATTACAGTTTTATACAGTGATGAGTATTACACCCTCAGACCAGGGAGTACCGGGTATTACAGTATTATACAGTGATGAGTATTATATCACTAGACCAGGGGGTACTGGGTATTACAGTATTATACAGTGATGAGTATTACACCATCAGACCAGGGGGTACTGGGTATTACAGTATTATACAGTGATGAGTATTACACCATCAGACCAGGGGGTACTGGGTATTACAGTATTATACAGTGATGAGTATTACACCATCA
>JAODAL010068835.1:0-16636 GCA_025379985.1 Phyllomedusa bahiana
CACCCCGCCCACCTCCACGCTGTTATATCAGTGCAGTATGCTTGCAGGGTTGGGTTTTTTTTTAATATTTTTCTCTCTGAATTATGGAGGTCTGGTGACCCTATGAGAAGTCTGAATCTCAAAGTTTTTTTCAAGACTTGTGGTATCGGCTCTACACTGCGCCTGCATGTATGACCTGCAGAAAAACAGCTTCATACGCTCTGCCGCATTTTATACGGCCTTAAAGGGGATTTGCCAGGACGCCAGTTACTAACCTCTTATCAGCACGGGAGCAGAATATAAACAGATCACGCTGAGTCATAAGGCTGCAGGGGAGAGGGGGAGGGCGGTGAGTAAGGAGTGGGAGTAAGGAGCGTCTCAAAACTTAACTGAAAAAACATTACAACAGTGGTTTCTCAATACAGCAAGAACAGCCTCATAGACTGCACTTCTTCCTGCCCCTTTAAAAACTCATTCATTTGCCTGTCAAAAGATAAAAGGTTTCCCCAAACGGGGCCTGTCAGCTCCAGGTCCTGTCTAGTGGAAGTTTTCGGGTAAAAAGGGGGGCACTAGCAATGCGGTAGCTCTCAGAGCTTCATTTTTTGGGTAATCACATATATTTAGAAAAGTATTAAATACCCATTTTGGGGGACCCCCGGTAACATTACATTGGGGCAAAACCCTTTAAAGGGTTTGTCTCACTACATTTATCTCAAACAGGTCCCGTCTTAAACCCGGGCCTGCGCCTATCCCGGGAGAAAACAGGTCTGTAGCTATAGGGACCCCGCGCTGGGAGCCTACAGGAGAGATCGAACAGGTCTTAGCTATAGAACCCAGGCTGGCAGCCTACAGGAGAGATTAAGGTCTGAGTAAGTGACCTGAGGAGCTATGCAGCCCTTACAAGAGGGGTATCTAGGACACGGTAAGGACACTTTTTGCCCAAAATGACTGTTTTGCAAGATCTTTAACATAAAAAGCAGCAATCCTTGTAGCGAGACAACCCCTTTAAGTCCCTCTAGGGTATTTGACCAATAGGGAGCGTGACCCACCAAAAAGTCCCCTCCCTCAGGTCCATTAGTTTAACAACAGAAAATTTATTGTTTTTTGCAGCGAAAATTTAAGAAACAGAGAATATTTGACTTTTTTTTTTTATAGGACCAAAACCCTACATTTTTGGTATCACCAGAATCATATCCACCTGCACAATACAGATAACCCGTCATTTATACCAACAAATGAAGGCCGTGAACACAAAACCCCACAAACATGGTGCAAGTACGTATTGTCTCATTTCACCCCACTTTTTCTTCAGTTTCCCAGTATATTCCATAGTACGGTGAGTGACACCATTAGAAAGTGCTCTTGTCCGAAAATAAAACCCCCAAATTTTGTCTATATCACGGGCTGCAAAGTGCACTCTCCCCTTTGGGAAACTACAACTCCCCTCATGCATTTATATAAGCTACATCAGTGGGCATGGGTGGGGTGGGGGCTTCCCACCAACTGAGACCGACTTTTTTCAGACCATGGGTCATATAGATGGAAAAGTTTGGCTCTTTGAGGGGGAGAGGGAAAACAAAGACCATAATATTTTTACCGGCTGTCAGGGAAGGGGGTTTAAAATTTTTTTCGGGTCTACGATCAAGTCCCCAGACTAGATCTAAGACGGGCATTTTATTTGGGGGAGATGATTTTTTTATAATAATAAAATGGTCCCTACAAAAAGTATGGGCGAACAGTTTTCATGTAAGCACCCCCTCAAAAAGGACAAAGGGAGACCATTCCTTCAGCTTGAGGAAAAAGGGATTCAGGTCCCAGTAGGGAAAACGCGTTTCTTCACTAGTAAGAAACTGTGAAATCTGTGGAATAAGTGCCCTTGAAGGCGCAGTTGGTCACAGCAGGAACAGGTGAGGCGTTCAAGAAAACGCTTAGATAACTACCTGAAACTAAAGAATATGAATGGGTATGTAGCCATTGTAAAATTCTGCGATTCCTGGCTGGGTGGCGGCTCTGAGGGGTAAGAGCTGGGATTCCCCTGGTCAGCAGAAACGTTAAATCTGTAGAATAGGTGGCCTGAAGCGAGCTGGTCAACAGCAGGAACAGGTGAGCTGGTTCAAGAGAAAAGGCCTTTAGATAACTACTAGCAAACTACTGGATCCCTGATTAACTAGTGGGAGACCACAGGGCGGGCTCAGATAATGGGCCATATCCTCTTTAATATTTTCATTAATGGACCTTTATATATGGATTTCACAGTAGAATATCGATACTTTGCGATGATATAAGTTCTGTAAAGTTAATCAAAACAACAATAGAGGAATATGTGATTATTACATAAAGGGATCTGAGAGTAAGTTGGAGGCACTTGCCGGCAGGGAAATGGCAGATGAGCGTTTAACAACTGGATAAATGCAAGGTTATGCACATGGGGAAGAGAAAATCCATCCACATTATTACATTGTTAAAATGGAAAAAAACACTGGGTAAACAAGTGACATGCGAGAGCGACTTGGGATTCCTGGTGGCACAGTAATACTTAAATTGTAGCAGCCTAGTGTCAGGCAGCCCCAGCCCAGCCAAGGCAAACGTGTACTGGATCATGGGGTGACCATTTAAAAACGGCATAGAGGCAACATGATGGAAGAATAACATTATTCTCCCATGTATAACAAAGTCACTGGTTAGAACACACAGGGGATATTGCTGCGACAGTTTTTGGGCACCCAGTGCACAGGAAAGACATTGTAGAGACTTGATAACAGGTACAAAAAGGCGGCACAAACAAAATAATTAAAAGGGGACTGGGTGGACTACAAATACCCAGAAGATTAGGCAAGATTAGGGTTATTTAGTTAGGAAAGACGGCTTTTGGGGGGGACATAATAATATGATATTAATAATTATTTAAACGTCAATATAGAGATCATCACTAAAGATTTATTTTTAATACCCTAGGACTGTATCTAGAAACACAGGCGGGATTCTATACGTCTTGTGGAAAGGAAAAGTTTTCTACATAAAATAGAAAAGGGATTCTTTACTGTTAAGAGCAGTGAAACTGCTGCGGAATCTCTATGCCAGAGGAAATTGCTCATGGTGATGCACTAACAAAAGTTCAAAAGGGGCTTGGATTACATTTTCTAGATGTAATATAATAACAAGTTATAGTGACAGGATTCTGGAGAGGGGGTCTCGGATACATTTCTAGATGTAATAATAGAATCAAGTTCTAGTGACCGGGATTTTTTTATATGGAAGAAGGTGTCTGGAAACCATTTCTAGATGTAATAAATATAACAAGCTTTACGTGGACCGAGGATTCCGCTGAGAAGCGAGTTCTGAGATACAATTTCTAGATGTAATAATATAATCAAGCTACTAGTTGACAGCGATTCCGGAAGAAAGGGTCTGCGCGATTACATTTCTAGCATGTAATAATATAACAAGTTATAGTGACCAGGATTCTGGAGAAGGGTATGCGATTTACATTTTCTAGATGTAAATAATAGAACAAAGTTATAGTGACCAGGATTCTGAGAGGGGAAGCGTCTGGATACATTTTTCTAGATTGTAATATTATAAACACGTTATAGTCGACCAGCCGATTCTGGAGAAAGGGTCTGGATTACATCTTCTAGATGCTATTAAATAGAAAACTAGTTCTAAAGTGGACCGGGATTCTGGAGAAGGGTCTGATGAATTTCTAGATGTAAATATAACAGGTATAGTTGACCAGGATTCTGGAGCAAGGTTCTGCGATACTGATTTAATAGACTGTAAATAATATACACAGTGTATAGTGGACAGGGATTTCTGGAGAAGAGTTTCTGGATACATTTCTAGCATGTTAATAATATTAAACAAGTTATAGTGACCAGGGATTCTGCCCGAGAGGGGTCTGTGATAATTTTTCTAGATGTAATAAATATAACCAAGTATTATAGTGACCAGGATTCGCGAGAAAGCGGTCTGCCAAGATACATTTCTAGATGTAAATAATATAACAGCGTTATAGCTGACCGGGATTCTGGAGAAGCGGTTCTGCGATACATTTCTAGATGTAATATATATAAACAGGTTATAGTGACCAGATTCTGGGAGAAAGGGTCTGGATACATTTCTAGATGTAATAATATAACAGTTATAGATTGACCCAGGATCTTTCTCGAGAAGGGTCTGGATACATTTTCTAGAGTGTATTATTCAGAACAAGTTATAGTGACGGGATTCTGCGAGAAGGGTCTGGATACATTTCTAGATGTAGATAATATAAATCAGGTGTATAGTGACCAGGATTTCTGCGACGATAGGGTCGGATACATTCTCTAGAGTGTATGATAACTATAATAAGTTATTAATGACAGGATTCTGGAGAAAAGGGTTTCTGGATACATTTCTAGATGTATAATATAACAAGTTATAGATGACTGGATCTCTAGAGGGGGGTCGTTGATCAAGGATTATTTTGAATTGCAGATTGCGAAGTCAAGGGAGGAATTTTTTCCTAAAGATGACGGACAAATTGTTTTTACCTCATTGGGGTATATTTGCCTTCCTCTGGATCAACATTTAACACTTTAGTACAAAACAACTTTAGCAAACATGGGCTGAACTGGATGGACATATGTCTTTTTTCTGCCTGACAAACTATGTAACTATGTACAGAATATGGATGCCTATTTTATATTTTTTTTTTTTTTTTTTTTTTTTTTATAATTATTTTTTTTTAAAAAAAAAAAAAAATTTAATTTTTTTTAAAAAAATTTTTTTATTTTTTTTTTTTTTTTTTTTTTTTTTTTTTTACTTTGTGTTTATTTTTTTTTTTTTTTGTTTTACGAAGCCATGCTAAAAATTCTGGCTCCTTCTCTGGTGGCGGCCTTCTGGGGTCCAGAGAACTGGCGATCTCCCCTGCGAGCAAGAACTGCCTAAATTTGCTGGGAATAGCCCTGCCTGAGCGATTTGGGCCACAGCGAGGAAAACAGGTGAGGGTTCAGAGAAAAGGCCTTAGATACCTACCTGAAACTAAAGGAATGATTAATGCGTACCGTGGCCATGTAACATTATGACGATCATGGCCTGGTGGCCGGCTCTGCCCGCGGTCACGAGGATATGGGCCGTTTCTTCCCTGGAGCAGTTTGGTTCTTCTCTTGGTGGGTTTCAGGGGCCATTTAACCAGTGGGGAATCTGGCGACCTTAAATTCCTTGTCTCTCTTCCCTTTCAAACCCACATTGTCCCCAACCCTTGGTTGAAATTGCATGCGACACTTGTCTTTTTTTAACCCGTACTATGTCGACGATTTTTTCCAGAAAACTCTTTTATGATACATGAACAACTATACTCCGATACTGCCCTTTCACCTGCCGAGAACCTTGCCTAATAGAGGACTTTTCCTGTATGTACAAAAAACCGACCGGATGCCCCACTCCATGGTGAAGCGATCGTCTGCAGAACCTGAATAGCTTGTAGAGAAGTGACTGAAACATTGGACATTCCCTGTCAAAATATAACATTCTCCATCTTTTTTTTCCTCCTATATTGAGTTCTTGATACCCCCCCCCCCCCCAAAAAAAAATAAATTCTCGATCCCCCAGACGGAGACCTGTCTGCTAATCACTTACCATCTCTGGAGGTGAGACCCAATTGAGGTCTCCTTCCTGACGCGCCACAATAAATTGGGAGCTTTGGGTCCGGAATTCACCGGAATGGGAAATGTCGTAAATCGGAGGCGCAAAACCACCTTTCCTCCTTGTCTGCCAGGCTACGGACGCCGTTTCCAGCTGTTCTGAACTTTTCACGGGGAGTGACGGCTTTTCCATGTGCTGGACGCCCCGGGATTTCACTGGACACAAATGGATAGGATACAGTACAGCGAAAGGGCTGCTCACCGAAGGAGGAGTTTGGACGGTTCTCCAACTGTTTGGACCAGTCATCGCCCTCATGGTTAGAAAGGGTCCTAACCAGAGTCAGGAAAGTGTCCCATTACACAGCTAGGGTTAAGCAAGAGGTGCCAGTGATACTTCCGTCTGCTCTGTGGGGCCCAATAAACAGTAAGGGTTAGCAGAGGCTGCAGATGACATCCGCTGCTCCCGACGCCCTCCGGGCCCCCATATCACAGATAGGAGTTTAGCCAGAGGTGCCAGTGACATCCGTTCTGCCCTTCCGGCCGCCCTATACGCAGTAGGTTAGCCACAGAGGATGCCAGTGACATCAGTCTGCTACAGGGCTCACCTTACACTGTACGGTTAGCAAGCAGGTGCTTGTGTAATCGGGCATTCTGCCCCCTCCACGCCGGCCCCATACACAGTAGGTTAGTTAGCAGAGGTTGCAGTCGGACATCCGTCTGCTCGGGAACCATACACAGTAGCGGTTTGCAGAGGTGCAGCTGACTTCCGTCTTGATGCTGCGGGCGCCCCATTATACATAAGTAGGGGTTAGCAAGAAAAGCGTGCAGTGACCATCCGTCTGCTCTGGGCACCCCATTACACAGTAGGGTTGTAGCAGAGGGTGCCCCTGTGACATCCGTCCTGCTCCGGCGGCCCATTAGATAGTTCGGTTAGCCCAGTAAGGACTGCCAGTGACTGCCGTACTGGCAAAAACGATGGGCCCCACTGACTACAGTAGAGTTAGCAGAGGTGCCTGTGAACATCCGTCTGCTCCAGGCCCTCCATATCACAGTAGGGTTAGCAGAGGTGCCAGTGACATCAGTGTCTTGCTCCGCGGGCCACCTTCCATACACAGTCTAAGGTTAGCCCGAGGCTGCCCAGTAGACCATCCGCTTCTGCCTTCCGGCGCGGATTCATACAACAGTATGCGTTAGCCACAGAAGCGTTGCCAATGACATCGTCTGCTCCTGCTACGGCCCCATTTCACAAGCTAGGGTTTAGCAAGAGAGTGCAGTGGGACATCCGCTTTGCTTGCCGGTGCCAATACAAGGATAGGGTTAGCAGAGCGCTGCGCCTGACATCACGTCTGCTCTAGGGGGCCCTCATACAAGTAGTGTTAGACAGAGGTGCCAGTGACATCCGTACTTCTCCAGGACCATTACACAGTAGAGGTTAGCCCCAGAGGTGCATGTGATATTTATACTGCTCCAGGACCCCATTACACAGCTTAGGCGTTAGGCAGAGGCGTGCTGCTTGAACATCCGTCTGACTCTGGGGGGCGACCACAATACACAGTTAGGGTTAGCCAGAGGTGCAGTGACATCCGTCTACCTCCTTGGCCCATTACACAGTAGGGTTAGTCAGAGGTGGCAGATGACACCCGTCTGCCTCCGGGTGCCATACGACAGCTAGGGTTAGCCAGAGTTGCAAATGATATTCATCTGCTCGGCGGGCCCCACTACACGTAGGGTTTAGACCCAGAGGTGCAGTGATAATCAGTCTCTGCCCTCCGGAGCCCGATTCACCAGTGAGGGCTTTGCCAGAGGTGAGCTGACATCACGGTCTGCTCCGCGGGCCCCATAACAGTAGGGTTAGAAAGGGTGCAGTGACATCCGTCGCTCCGGGGCCCCATACACGTAGGGTTAGCAGAGGTGCAGGCCCTTCTGCCCCGGGGCCCATAACAGTGGGGTTTTTAGCGGGGTGCATTTGGACACCGTCTGCTCCGGGCCCCATACCGTAGGGTTTAGCAGAGGTGCAGTGACTTGTTGCCCCGGGGCCCCCATAAAACAGTAGGTTAGCAAGGTGCGTGACATCTCTGCCCCGGGCCCCAACCAGTGGGGTTAGCAGAGGTGCAGTGAATCCGCTGCTCCGGGGCCCCCCATACACATGGGTTGGGATGCAGTGACGTTCCCCTCTTACATCAATGACATGTGGTGCCTCCGTTTCATTTCTTACCCACAATGCCCCCTTTTTTCCCCTCTCAGAACTTTCCCCATAGCAGCTGCCAACAGCTCATAATTTGTGTGCAGTCAGAAATACCGCCACTCTACACCCGAAAGTCTGTAATTCTCCCAACTCTGATAAATGACCCCTTTTACCGCATGACAGCAGCGAGGGATATGTTTGCAGACAGCCTATCGTTCACCTTACATTCCCACCAAGTTAGCGCACCACACGGGACTTTCTTCACAAGTTTCAAACGTTGAAAGCTAGAAGTGGTCATAATAATGTGACTGGACTGTGTACATCAGGACAGCTGAGACCAACAAAATTTTCTTTTGTTGGATGTTGCATGTTGGATTTTTTCTTCCTGTTCCAGGATAGCCACAAACTTCCCCATGGACCATGAGGCTCATTTACCAAATCTATCCTTGTGGATCACAATTGTTCGGAGCGCGTTCTCCATTGTTCCAGGAATGTTCTCCGTCATTGCTATGAGCAACAGGGATGACTTTCCTGCTAGACCTCATTTCACACAGTGTTACCTGCTCACCTGTGAGGTATCCGTCAGGTCAGCACACGGCGGACCCCACCCGGCGGCCCTCACGCTGCGGACTGGACCCGAGGCTCAGGGCCGCCGTTAGGGCAGTACAACCGGTACTGCTCTACGGGGCCCGGCCGGTCTGTGACGCAAGGGGGGGGGGGCCCGCCGGCGTCAGCAGGTTCTGCCCCTTTGCTTCACAGAGACTTGAGACGCGCATACAATTAAAGAGAACCTGTCACATAGGTTATGCCCCTGTTGCTGAGGGCAGCACAAGCCAGTGTCAGACCTGCTGTTCCCAGCGCTGTGACCCTTATTCTGTAAGATGCTGCAGTTTTAGGGCATTTAATGCTCAAATCTTATTCATGAGCAGGTGTTAGCCCCCACCAAAGGCTTAGCCCCGCCCCACTGACAGTTAATTTACGTTTTCTACCTATTCAAAGTATAGGTTTGTCAGTTGAGGTGGGCGGGGCAGCCTCAGATGGGCGGGGTTTGAAAAAAACTGACTCTTTGAATGAACTCCTTTTGGCTGAAAACTGCAGGATTTGAGCATTAAATACACAAAACTGCAGGCATCTTACAGAATAAGGGACCAGCGCTGGAAACAGCAGGTCTGACACTGGCTTGTGCTGCCCTCAGCAAGGGGGGCGTCACCTATGTGACAGGTTCTCTTTAAGATGAACGGCTCTCCCTGCCCCGCCGTACATCGCTCTGCAGGCGGCGCGGCGGAAGTGACGCCATCGTGCCGCCTGCCGAGCTTCCTGTCATGGACTCCTAGCCTAAAGCAGCAGGCTTGGGGCCAAGAGCAGACGGAGACGCCGGGGGAGCACAGCAAGGTGAGTACTTAACTACAGGAGGGGGCCCTAAAAGTACAGGAGGAGGCCCTACTATGGGGGAGGGCTATCCTGACTACAGAGGCCCTAAATATGGGGGGAGGGGGCTATTCTGCCTACAGGGGGGCCTATTCTATTTACAGGGGGATCCTAAGCTACCTACACCGGGCCCTATGCTATCTGCGTCTCCCTAAGCTACCTAGTTACCGCCTGGGGGCTCCTTGAACCTACCTTGGGGCCCTTACCTTTTTACTTGGGGGGCCCAAATTACCAGGGGTAATTTTACCATTTGGGCTTTATAAGATGGGGAGTTTGTAAAATGGGGGAGAGGGCACTCAGCTGGGAAAATTATAAAAAGGTGAGGGTCTCAGGTGTTTGTGCTGTAAATTCTGCAGGGCTGAGTGGTGGACGGGAGACGTCATCATGGAGGTTTGGACCGAATGGAGAAGAAAAGAGAAAGTGAACGACTCATCAGACAAGACGTCACCTGTGAGGCCCTAAATTAGTAAACTATTTGAAAAAGCACCTGTGTACCTGGTATCTACTACTATAGGGTCACTGTATGGAGGAAATATTGGTCTTGGTGTAATGGTTTATAATCAGTAACAATATGGCGGTATTATTCAGTATTGTTATGGTGGAGATATGTGGTGAAGATGTGGCGGTATTATTAGGTGCTTGTATATTGTTGTTTGGTGATATTGGTCTTGATGTACTGGTTTAGTCAATAACATTATGTGTAGTGGATTAGGTGGCGGTATATTTAGAATTTATATATTGTTGCTTGGCAATATTGGTCTGGGTAAAACTGGCTTTGCAGTAACATTATAATGGTGACATGTGGAGGTATTTTGCTGGACCTTGTATCACCCAGCAAGAACTAGAGCCAAAAACAATGGCACAATTGCCTTTTATTTTTCTTGTGATCCCTGGTTGTGGGCCGGGGGATGGGTGTGGCTCTGTCGGGACGGCCAGGGATGGGGGGGGTGAGGGGGTGTGGTGTAGCAGGGGGTTAGTTCGGCCGGAGGAGGAAGCCGGGGACATACTAGGGGGCGCCCAGACTGTCCAGCTGGATGGGGCTCAGAAATTTCGGATGGCGGCCCTACTCAGGCCCTCACACTGCGGACCGGACTCGGTGCCCTCACTTTAAACTGACAGGTGTTCCCCCTGGGGGACCTGACCTAGAACATCCCAGTATTCACACTTTGTGGGGTGTATGGCTGCCCGAGTGCTTCCTGGAGGACACAGCTTGGCGGGAACATTGCTATTCAGAAGCTTAAGAAAGCTGGGTGACCCCCCTCTGTCCCAGAACAATGCTGGTGACAACTGGTTTACTGTATACATTGGGTTTTTATTTTACAAGGCAAAGGTATCTCTCCCTTCACCTACTGGAGAGCGAGCCCTGCGCCCCGCACCATACCCCAGAGGTGGCACCGACCCAGGCGACTGCCGCAGTGTTTATTGCACTGAAGCTCTCCTGGCTGCACACCTCACCCGCTGGCACCCTGCACCCCGCGCTCACTCGCTGCTGATTTACGAGCCTGCAGATTGAGAAAAAGTGGGATCAGTGCGGTGACAAGGAGCGACCCTGGAAAGATCATTACACTCCAGAATGTTATCCCAGCAGCATCTGGATGGAAACCATACACCGGGGCGACAGCAATAGACACAACAACCGCCCCACTGTACACACAGTATACTGTTACACACACCTCCAGAAAGATAGAGCTGTACACACACAGCAGCGGATGTTATATGGGAACAAAATCTATCTGTACATAGAAGCAGTATTATAGTAGTTATATTCTTGTACATAGGGGCGGTAATTAAAATAGTTATATTCTTTTACATAGGGGGCAGTATTTTAGTAGTTTTTTTCTTGTACATGGGGGGATATTATTTGTTTATATTCTTTTTTACTAGGGGGAGTATTTTAGTTTTATATCTTTTTAAAAATAGGGGGCAGTATTATAGTAGTTTATTCTTTTACAAAGGCGTATTTTGTATTATATTTTTGAAAATAGGGAGTATTTAAAATTTTATTCTTTTTCATAGGGGCAGTTTATAGAGTTATATTCTTGTACATGGGAGAAATATTTTTAGTAGTTTTAATTCTTGTTTAGGCAGTATTTTTAGTAGTTATTTTGTAAAAGGGGGCAAATATTTTAAGTTTTATTCCTTTTACATTTGGGGGGCAGATTATAGTAGTTAAATTCTTTTACATAGGGGCAGTAATATAGTAGTTATATTCTTGTACATAGGGAGCATATTATAGTAGTTATAGTCTTGTAACATAGGGGCAGTATTATATGTAGTTATATACTTTGTACATAGGGGCAGTATTATAGTAGTTATATTCTTGTACATAGGGGGGGGGCAGTATTATAGTAGTTATATTCTTGTACATAGGGGCAGTATTGTAGTAGTTGTATAATTCTTGTACATAGGGTCAGTATTATAGTAGCTTATATAGTCCCTTGGTACACAGGGGGCAGTATTAATAGTAGTTCATAGTTCTTGTACATAGGAGCAGTATTAATAGTAGTTATATTCTTGTACATAGGGGGCAGTATTTATATAAGTTATATTCTTGTAACATATGTGCATATTATAGTATTTATTTCATATGTACAATCAGGAACAGTATTATAGTATTATATTCCCGTTGTACATAGGGGGCATATAGTAGTAGATATATTCATGTACATAAGAGGCCAGCATTATAGAAGAAAATTCCCTGTACATAGGAGGCAGTAATTATAGTATTATATTCTTTATACATAGGGTGGCAATATTAAGTAGTATATTCTTGTACATAGGATCCGTATTATAGTAGTTAAATTCCTTGTACATAGGGGCATATTATAGTAGTTATATTCTTTGTACATAGGCGGCAGTATTATAGTAGATAAATTCTTGTACATAGGAACAGTATATATAGTTAAATTCATGTACATAGGATCATTATTATAGTAGTTTAAATTCTTGTACATAGGAGCAGTATTATAATAGTTATATTCTTGTACATAGGGAACAGGTAGATTATATAGTAGTTATATTCCTGTACATTAGGAGCAGTATTATAGTAGTTTATTCCTAGTTACATAGGGACAGTATTAAAGTAGTATATATTCTTGTACATAGGAAGCAGTATTATAGTAGATTTATTCTTGTACATATGAACAGTATTATAGTAGTTATATTCTTGTACATAGGAGCAGTATTATTGCAGTTATTCTTGTACGATAGTGGCAGTATTATAGTAGTTATATTCTTGTACATAGGGGGCAATATTATAGTAGTTATATTCTTGTACATAGGGCAGTATTAAGTAGTTAAATTCTTGTACATAGGTGGCAGTTATTATAGTATTATATCTTGTACATCGGGGCAGTATTATAGTAGGTTATATCTAGTACACTAGGAGCAGTATTTATAGTAGTTATATTTCATGTACATAGGGTGCAGTATTATATAGTTAATATTTCTTGTACATAGGGAGCATATTATAGTAGTTAAATTCTGTACATAGGATTCAGTATTATATAGTTATATTTCTTGTACATCAGGGGCAGTATTATATGTAGTTATATTTTAGTACAATAGGAGCCAGATTCGAGTATTATATTCTTGTACATGGGGCAGTATTATGTAGTTATATTTTTACATAGGAGCAGTATGATGAGTAGTTATATCTTATACATAGGCAGTATATAGTAGTTTATATTCCTTGAACATTGGGGGCAGTATTATATAGTAGTTATATTTTTTGTACATAGGCTGCAGTATTATAGTAGTTATATCTTATACATAGTGAGCAGTATTTATAGTACGTCTATAATCTGTACATAGGGGCATTATTATAGTAGTTACTATTCTAGTACATAGGGGCAGTATTATGGTTAAGTTATATTCTTGTTCATAGGGGGCAGTAATTATAGTAGTTATATTTCCTTGTACAAAGGGCAAAAATATAGTAAGGCTTATATTTCTTTGTACATAGGAGCAGTATTATAGTAGTTAATATTCTGTACATAGGGGCAGTAATATATATATATTCCTTTTGTCGAAGGGTCGTATTATATAGTTATTTCGTGTACATAGGAAAGGCATGTATTATAGTAGTTATATTCTTGTACATAGGGAGTCAAGATATTGAATAGTAGTTATATTCTTGTACATAGGAGCAGTATTATAGTAGTTATATTCTTGTCCATAGGAGCAGTATTATAGTATTATAGTAGTTATATTCTTGTATAGTAGTTATATTCTTGTCCCGGCCAGAGAGCGCCTCCAACGACTGTCCCGGCCAGAGAGCGCCTCCATCGTCGTCCCGGCCATATAGCTCCTCCATCTCTGTGCCCGGCCAGAAGAGCGCCTCCATCGTCGTCCCGACCAGAGAGCGCCTCCATCCGTCTGTCCGCGGCCAGAGAGCGCCTCCATCGCCCTGTCCCGGCCAAGAGCGCCTCCATCTTCCTGTCCCCGCCAAAGAGCCCTCCATCGTCTGTCCCGGCCGAGAAAGGCGCCTCCATCGTTTGTCCCCGGCCAGTAGAGCGCCTCCATCGGTCCTGTCCCCCGGCCAGAGAGCGCCTCCATCGTCTGTCCGGCCAGAGATCGCCTCCACCGACTGTCCCCCGCCAGAGAGCGCCTCCACCGACTGTCCCGGCCAGAGAGCGCCTCCAGCCGACTTCCCAGCCAGAGAGCAGCCTCCCACCAACTGTCCACCTGTGATCTAACCACTATGCTCTTCTTTTCCCTCATCATTGCTATCTCCGCTCTCCTTACACTTACCTGCTTATCCACAAACACCTCGCTGCCACGAACTCTAGCATACGCCCCTGCAATTCTACCTCTCACCTGTCTGCAGCCACCAACCTCTTCCTCACTGTTAATGCCCTCCGCACCAAACAAACCTCACCAAACTACAGACTATCCTACTGCCACCTACTCACCCTCTCACTGCTCCTTCTAGCCTCCGGGGACATATCCCCCAACCCAGGGCCCCCCCCAGCACATTCCCACCATCGTCTCTACCTCCTCGAACAGACTCACCACTACAAAATCCGCTAATCCCTTCAACCAATACACATCCCTCTGCCCGTGCTCCCCCCAAACCTCTCCTTGGGCTCTCGGAATGCGCGGTCCTTATGTAATAAACTCCCCATACATACATGACTTTCATCCACGAAACCCTACTCTTCCTTGGTCTGACTGAAACCTGGCTGACCCCCTCTGACACAGTCTCCCCTGCCGCACTCTCTTTTAGCGGCCTCCAACTTACCCACACTCCCGTCCTGGTAACAAGCATGGTGGAGGTGTCGGCCTCCTCCTGTCTGACACCTGCTCCTTTGCCCCCGCCCCAAACCTCTGCCTTCCCTCACACTCTCTCCTTTGAGGTGCACTCTTTCCGCATCTACGCCCCCTCCGACCTCCAAGTGGCGTTGTCTACCGACCGCCAGGCCCTCCACTGCCTTCTTGACCACTTTGCTTCCGGGCTTCTCCACTTTCTTTCCACGAATCCCCACTATCATCAGGGGAGACTTCAACATCCCAATCGAAACCCCCCACTCGCTTCCAACAAACTTCCTTTCACTCTGCTCCTCCTTCAACCTCTCCCAATGGACCTCAGGAGCCACTCACAAAGATGGACACACACTGGACCTCATCTTCACCCGCCTCTGCCCCCTATCTGACATCTCTAACTCTCCACACCCTATATCTGACCACAACCTGCTTACCTTCACCACTATCTCCTCCCCACCTGCTCCTCCTGTCTCATATCCACTCTCTCTGACTCTCTTACACCTCTTTCCACTATCTCCTCATTCAATGACCCAGACGCAGCCACCACTTTCTACAACCATACAATCATCACCGCCCTTGACTCAGTCGCTCCTCTCACACACAACAGAACCCGCAAAATCAACAGACAACCCTGGCACACAGACTCCACCAAACAGCTGAGGCGAGCTTCCAGAATTTCTGAACGCCGCTGGAAGAAAACTCACTCCATTGATGACTTTGCCTTATACAAACACTCACTGCAGACATTTAAGTCCGCACTCGCCTCAGCCAAACAGAACTATTTCACCACTCTCATATCCTCCCTGTCCCACAACCCCAGACAATTATTCAAAACCTTCAACTCTCTTCTCCGTCCACCAACACCTCCTCCCCCATCCCTCCTTTCAGCAGATGACTTTGCCATTCACTTCCTCCAGAAGATCAACCTCATCAGAGAAAGCTTCAGCCCGCAGTCCCCACCACCCTCCCTTACCCTTGCAACCTGCTCTTCCCCCTTAACTTGCTTCCCCACGGTCACTCATGACAAGCTCTCCTCCTTACTGTCCAAATCCAACCTCACTACCTGTAGTCTTGACCCACTGCCATCCCACCTCATCCCAGACCTCAGTGCTTCTATCATCCCAGCACTAACCCTTCTCTTCAACCTATCATTAACCTTCTGGCATCTTCCCTTCTGCCTTTAAACATGCTACTATCACTCCAATCCTAAAAAAAAACAACCCTGACCCCTCTTCTCTGTCCAACTATCGCCCCATCTCACTGCCCCCCTTTTGCTTCCAAACTCCTCGAGCAGCACGTCTATCTTCAGCTGTCCTCCCACCTCTCCTCCAACTCTCTTCTTGACCCTCTACAATCTGGTTTTCGACCCCACCACTCTACCGAAACCGCCCTAACCAAAGTCACTAATGATCTAGTAACTGCTAAAGCCTCATGCCACTACTCTGTGCTCCTCCTCTTGGACCTGTCCTCTGCCTTTGACACTGTCGACCATTCCCTCCTGCTATAAATCCTCTCCTCCCTCGGCATCACGGACTTGGCTCTTTCCTGATCTCCTCGTACCTCACTGATCGGACTTTCAGCGTCTCTCATTCTTTGCTCCACCCCCTCCCCCCCGGCCACACTCTGTTGGTGCCCCAAGGGTCAGTCCTGGGTCCCCCTACTCTTCTCTATCTACACCCTTGGCCTCGTCAGCTCATAGCCTCACATGGCTTTCATTACCACCTGTATGCTGATGATACCCAACTCTACATCTCTGGCCCAGATATCACTGACTGTCTGTCCTCCATTTCCTCCTTCTTCTCATCACGTCTCCTAAAACTAAATGTGGAGAAAACAGAACTCATCATCTTCCCACCATCCAACTCTACCCCTGCCCCTGATCTCTCTATTACAGTCACTTTCACCGGTCCCACAAGTCCGCTGTCTTGGGGTAATCCTAGACTCTGCTTTATCTTTCAAACCACACCTCCAACCCCTCACCTCTGCCTGCCGCCTCCACCTGAAAAACATCTCTCGCATCCGCTCATTCCTCGGCTATGACACTACAAAAATGCTGGTCCATGCCCTTTTCATCTCCCGCCTAGATTACTGCACCATCCTTCTCAGTGGCCTCCCAGCTAGCACCCTCGCTCCCCTCCAATCCCTCCCCAAATCG
>JAODAL010068836.1:0-16635 GCA_025379985.1 Phyllomedusa bahiana
ACCCAAGCAATTAAAATTGCGTCCTTCCTGTAAAAAAAATTCCTTTAAAAACCCATCAAAAAAAAACCCGAAAAAACCCAGGGAAAGCACCCGAACAGAGCCTCATTGCTGTGCCTTCCTGCATATAAAAACATTCACAAACACACAAAAAAAGCACTGTGTGAAAGCACACCAACAGAAAATACTACAGGAAGATATTGAATTAGATGATTACATAGCACTCACCACGATTCTTACTTTGGGGGGAATTTCTAGATAAGAAGAAATAAATCACATTAAAAAGAAGAAAATTCCTTCAAGTTTTCCCCTTTTTTACTTTTTTTTTTTGGGCTTTGGAAACATTCCAAACAAAGAGGTGTGAACAAAATGCAACAAACACATCACAAATAACCAACAAAACAACATTTTTTTGAAGGAAACATTTTTTCAACAAAAAATCCCCAAAATCAACCAGAAAATAAAAGGGGGAAATAAGGTCATCCCCACGACTGGGACAAAACCGGGCCGGATTTGCCCGGGTTTTGCTGCGCCCCCACGCCGGGGGGGGGGGGGGGGGGGGGAAAGAGCCCTCCCATTACAACATTTCCGCCCCGGGAAAACCCGGGGGGGGGAAAGATGTGGTTTTTAAAAAGTTTTGCCCCCGGGAGGGGAAAACCCGGCAGGGGGGACGTGCAGGGGTTTTCCATTAGCCCCAAAATGGCTCTTTTTCGGGGGGTTTTTTTCAGGGGGTTCGAAAAAACCGAAAAGGGGCTAAAAAACCGGGGCCCAAACCCTGCGGGGGGGGACATGTCCTGGGGGGCCTTTTCACGGCTTTTTTTTCGTGCCCTTTTCCCCCCCGATGGCGCAACTGCGCTGCAATAGGGCGGGAACCCACACAGCCAAGGGGTAATCCATTTCTCGAGAGAAAGGGTTTCCTTTTCCCCCTCCCCCCTGGGCAATACCCCAAAGCGGGGGAGAAAGTGCATTTCATTACCCCCAGGATACCACGTGGATAATCAGTTGGGGGGCCAGGGGGGAGCCCTTTCGCCCCGCCCCTGACACACAGCTAATTGGGGGGGCGAAATCCATCCCCAATTTTGCCCCAATAAGCCGTGTGAACCGGGCCCTTAAAAATTTTTTTTGCCACGAAGAAAAATTTGAGGGGGAATTTGAAAATTAAATAATTACTTTTTCACCATTCATATTTTTAAAAAATTCTGCAACCTTTTTGTTTTAGCTCCCTTTTGTATCCGTTGTTTACAGTCGTCTCCAGGGGATAGACCGGGGGCTGAAGCCCCTCATCCGGGGTCGCACATCCAGACTCCCCTCCCTCTCAAACGGGTACTGGTGTTAAAACCCCGGGTGGTATTCTACTCCCTCCGTGGACTTTTTAGTAATAGTAAAACAGGCAAAAAAATTTAAAAAAAAACCTCAATCGGGTCGGGCTTGAAAAAGGAGTAAAAAACCACGGGTTAAGTTCTTGCAGGGATTTAACCTTGACCCTTTTCTGTAAAGCAAAAATATTACCTCTAGCCGTACACTTAAAATTTCTCTACATAAACAACCTTTTTTTGACTAGAGAGGGGAAAAGGGCCTGGGATTCATCCTGCTGGATCAATGATATCAAATAAAAACATCACAGCCCCCCTTTTCTACGAAAGCTGAAAAGCTGGAGGCGGGGGTATGAAATTTAGATCGGCAAAACCCCTTTAAAGGTCTCCAAGTACAATGACCACAGATTTCAAAGATCATAATACAAGCTACATAAACTAATATCTAAAGTGTATATACATTATTTACTGCTTGTGTGAAATGACAATAAATACTTCAATGGAACATTGAACTTTCAGGACAAAAATAAAACAGATTCTCAAACATTATTGATATAGCGACAGACTATCATTAGGTAATTAGACAATTTGGAAGACAAAGATATATTTTGAAACACATTTTATTTAACGCTTTCATACATAGTATTCTTAACCTTCCAAAGCATTTCGTTCAGTATTGTGCTGTCATATACTATTACTAAAATACTCTTTTTATTATTATAGCTTAAAAAGGGTCTAGCATCATTAGATAACACAAAATTTAAACAAAACCCTTTCAAAAAATACACACACCTTATCACAGCACTCGAAACAATAAGGGTACTTTCACAGGGTGCGTTTTTGATGCGTTTTTTGTCAGGAACAAGAAATTAATGACAACATTGTTGCACAAAAAACGCATTCCAAAAAAACGATCAAAAACGCACTGTGTGAAAGCACCCTAACGGCGTCAATAGTAGTGCATTGACTGTCTGCTGACCCAATATTGACATCCAGAAAGCCCCCCCCTTTTGATACCCCCCCCACAACCTTTAAAATTCTCCCAACTCAACCATAAAAATTAATCACAGTTTGGAATTTTGCACTACCCAAACCCCACAATGCACGAAAGGTTCTCTTAAAATTTGCCACGCTTACTGTGAAATCCCCTTAGAAGGCAAAACCCAAGCGTCCCGGGGGGTGAGAGGATGAAATGTTTGTTGGGGGCCCTACAAATTGTGCTTTGTTTTAATTATTTTTTTTTGGGGGTTTTTTTGGGAGAAAAGGGTTTGAATGTTTCAGACCACACATTAGAGACTGTTTGGATTTACTATTTTAACATTTTTACATTTATCATTTTACATTTTAAATTGGGATTGGGTATTTAAAGGGGGTTTTCTTGCTACTAAAGGGTTTAATTAAAAAATCTTTTCAAAACAAGCACTTTGCAAAAAGTTCATTACAAATGTCCTACGATTTTAGTTATCCCCGTTTGTAGGTACACCACTTTCCCAAAACTATATAGCAGTTTACCCGTTGATCTTTATCCACTGGGTGTATTTGATACTCATCACCTTTTAGAATACAGGCAAAACAAGCTCCTCCCGCACAGAAACTTTTGTAGGGGAGGGGGAGGGGCCCGGGTTTGTGTCTTGCTCCTGGGTTAACCCTTTTTGGGCCTTTTCCTTTTCCCCTCTCTACCAATTAGACAGAAGTGGGCTGATCAATAATTGACAGCATGACCCCGTGTGTTACTAAATCATGATTGTCTTGGACTTTGGCTATACAATAGAACAGATCGGGGGGGCTGTAACATTTCCCAGCTGCCCGGGTTTCTGTTCTACAGGGTTTTTTTTGTTGGGGAGATGTGGAATTTGTAGCTAAGCGGGGGAAAAAGGGAAAACACTTACACCCCCCTGCTCTCTTTAAAAATCACATTTCACAACCCTCTCCACACTCAAGACGCCCTCTCTTGCTGTCTCCTGGCGGGGAAAACAAAGAGTCTGCAGCAGACCAGGAGGCACACACGGGGTTTTAACCCTGGCAGCAAACCCCCTGCCCCCCCCCGCTGTTAGAATTAAGAGTGTCTGTGTCTGAGGGAGGGGGGGAAAGGGAGGGAAGACAACAAAAACAGCCCCTGAATTTTCCAAAAAACCCTTTGCTCCAGACACTTTGAACGGGGCTGAAGCTTGTAATGAAAAAACCCTTTAAGACAAATTTACCCCAAATCTGCTATGTTCACACAGGATCCTGCAAATTTTGTCTACGGGAAAGGGAATTATGTGATTCTGTGGGATAACACTTTTCCCCCAAATTTGGGAATACCTGCAGATAAAGCAAAGTCAAAAAAAGGCTTCAAGTTATTCAACAAGAACTGTAAGGCTATATAAGCCTTACCTTACCAACCTGCCCCATTTTCTTCGATAAGTACGGGGAACATAACGCTTTCAAGGTTACTGACACACTTTTTTTGGGCCACACCGACACCCCAATTGGTAAGAGAATTCATTCTTTTGGGAAATTCTATCATTTTAAACCTATGTTTTGGGTATGATTTTAACCCCTTAAGGACCCAGTATTTATTTTTGGCAACACGTTCATTTTTCCCTCCTTGCCTTCCCAACCATAAAACCCTTTTTAAATTTTTTTTGGCATAGAATATGAGGCCTTTGATTTTACAGACAAATTTTTTTACAGTGGGGGGCCAAAATATTGGCCCCCCGCAAACGTCAATAAAACCAGTTTCTTCCTGAAAATGATTGCAATCACAAATTCTTTGGATTAATATCTTCATTTATTTTTCTTGCAAGAAAAAACACAAAAAAGAATGGGAAAAAAAATCAAATCATTGACCATTCACACAAAAACCCAAAATGGGCCGGACAAAATATTGGCACCCTCACCAATACTTCAGCATAACCTTTAGCGGAATAACTGCGAAAAACCCTTCCGGTAAACATCAATGAGTTTTTTTAAATGCTCTACTGGAATTTTAGACCATTCTTTTTTCAAAATGCTCCAGGTCCCTGAGATTTGAAGGGGGCCCTTTTCTGCCCTTTTTAGATCTCTCCAAGGGGGTTTTTTTTGGATTCATCTACCTTGCTGCCACTTTAGAATCTCCATCTTTCTCTCAAAACCTTTTTCAGTGCTTTTTGAAGGGGTTTTGGGTCATTTTCCTGCGGAAACCCATGCCTTGGGGGGACCCCCTTTTTTCACACTGGGGCCCTACAAATTATTGCAAAATTGTTTGGGGTTCAGACTTGATAATGCCTGCACACGGGCAAAGTCTAGGCCAGAGGCAGTAAAGCAAAAACCCCAAAAATCAAAACCTCCGCCATTTTGACTGTAGGGACCGAGTTCTTTTCTTTGAATGACTCTTTTTTTTCCTGTAAACTATCTCCATGCCTTTTCCCAAAAAGCTCTACTTTTGTCTCATCTGACCAGAGAACATTCTTCCAAAACGTTTTAGGCCTTCTCAGGTAAGTTTGGGCAAACTCCAGCCTGGCTTTTTTATGTCTCGGGTAAGAAGTGGGGTCTTCCTGGGTATCCTCCCATACAGTCCCTTTTCATTCAGACGCCAACGGATAGTACGGGTTGACACTGTTCTATCCTCGGACTGCAGGGCAGCTTGAACTTGTTTGGATGTTAGTCGAGGTTCTTTATCCACCATCCGCACAATCTTGTGTTGAAATCTCTCGTCAATTTTTCTTTTTTCAGTACCACATGCGAGGGAGGTTAGCCCCAGTGCCATGGGGAGGTTAGCCCAGTGCCATGGGAGGTTAGTCCCCAGTGCCATGGGGAGGTTAGCCCCAGTGCCATGGGGGAGGTTAGCCCAGTGCATGGGGAAGGTTAGCCCACAGTGCCATGGGAGGTTACCCCATGTAGCACATATGGGAGGTTAGCCCCAGTGCCATGGGGAGGTTAGAGCCACCAGTGCCATGGGGAGGTTAGCCCCAGTGCCATGGGGAGGTTAGCCCCAGTGCCATGGGAGGTTAGCCCAGTGCCATGGGGAGGTTAGCCCCAGTGCCATGGGGAGGTTTAGCCCCCAGTGGCCATGGGGGAGGTTAGGGCCCCAGTGCCATGGGAGGTTAGCCCCAGTGCCATGGGGAGGTTAGCCCCAGTGCCATGGGAGGTTAGCCCCATGGGGGCCCAAGGGAGGTTATGCCCCAGTGCCGATGGGGAGGTTAGCCCAGTGCCATGGGAGGTTATGCCCCAGTGCCATATGCGGCTGTTTACATTCTTGAACACTGCGCACGGTAGACACAGGAACATTCAGGTCTTTGGAGATGGACTTGTAGCCTTGAGATTGCTCAGATGTCCTCACAATTTGGATTCTCAAGTCTTCAGACAGTTCTTTGGTCTTTCTTTTCTCCATGCTCAATGTGGTCACACAAGGACACAGGACAGAGGTTGAGTCCACTTTAATCCATGTCAATGGCTGCAAGTGTGATTTAGTTATTGCCAACACCTGTTAGGTGCCACAGTAAGTTACAGGTGCTGTTAATTACACAAATTAGAAAAGCATCACATGATTTTTCAAACAGTGCAATACTTTTGTCCACCCCCTTTTTATGTTTGGGTGTGGAATTATACCCAATTTGGGGTTGACAATTCTTTTTGTGGTTTTCCATTGAAGCAAATTTAAATTAAATAATACCAAAGAATTTGTGATTGCAATCATTTTCTTTTTAAAACTGAGTTTTAAATCGACAGAATTCAGGTGCCAAATTTTTTGGCCACCATGAATCGTGTTGCTCACTGATATAAAAAACGAAAACCCCCAAAAATTCAATGGACTAAGGGGGATCAAAAAACTTATTTTCCCATGTTTCCGGGTTTTCCTTTGACAGCATTCATTTGGGGAAATACAATTTTATCTGTATTCGTAGATTAGACCTCCCAATACCCAAAATGTTGTTTCCATTATGTTTTGGTATCGAAAATAAATTCCAAACACTCAATTTTTGAAATTGGTATCACAGCGCCATTTTCGGCAACCAATAACTTTTTGGGACTAACACCTATGGACGTCAGGGGGGGGCATTTTTTCGGCGAAATGTATCTTTTTCCCACCTTGGGGGAAAGCGTGCCCCCTTTTTTGGGGCACTTTGATTTCCATTTTTGCGTGAAATAAAATCCCAAAAAACTAAATGTTGGCAGTTTGAATTTTTGTTAAACTACGATGTTCAGCGTACGGGATAAATGTTATATTTTTATAGATCCGACTTTTTCAGACACCAATAACAAATGTGTAACTTTTTTAGTAGTTTAATGATTTTATTTGGAAAATAGCAAAAGGGGGGTAATTGGAACTTTTAGAACTATTTTTTTGGGTACTTTACAACTTTATTTATATTTTTTTCACTGTAACATTGAGTCCCCCTATGATGCTTGACCACTAGGGGGCGCAATTTTAATTTCACTCTAAGATTGCATACACAAGCATTTAAATGTACCAAGAGGCAGGTTCCCCCTTCCCGCCTACGGGGGAAGTGGGGGAAACCGGGACAAGGCAGGGCAGGGGCCTTTCCCGGGCCCCTTTTCGCCGGTCCAGGGGTCGATCACTGAGCATGCTGTGGTGATGCCGAACCCCTGGGGATCGATCCGGAACCTCATTCATTCAGATGGGCCCCCCTTAGACACAATGTCGACGGTTAAAAAAACGCCAGCAGGGCGGCCCACCCACTGACGCTGTTTTCTGCCGGGGTTACGGCAATCGCCCAACACCCCGGTGGTGTGCATCTCATAATCAAGGTCTTAAGCGTTAACATAAGCGTTTTCAAAATTTTTGTAACACAATTTTTAGGCAAAAACCACAAAGGCCAAAACACCTGAAAAACTCCTACGGTTTGAGCTTAAAATACAAAAAAATATGAAGGAAAACAACGAGCCAAACAGTACAAAATAAAACAAAAAAGGTTCTTTAATTAGGGACATTTTTAAACAAACATGAAAGCAAAAAAAAAAAACCGCCAGAAACCCAAAAAAAAACCTGATACTTGAACACAGCCTCAACAGTTTCCTTTTAAGCCTTGACCACCTGGATTTCCAAGGCTGGGGTCAGACTATTTGACACATAGGCTTAGGTGAAACCAAACCGTCTCAAAATGCAGAGCTGGGATTTATTCCTAGAGGAGATTGGGAGAAACCTTCGCTCCTTGCACATGCTTCAATTAAAACGGTTTGGACACTCCCTAAAACCTTCTAGACATTTTATTCCCCTAAGAAAATACATTTTATTGTTTTTCACCTTTAAGAATATTTTTAAAGGGGGGTTTTTCTACAATGTTGCTTTTTTTGTTAAACACTTTCAAAAAAAAAGCACTTTTCAATAGGCCAAACACCCCACCTATTCCTAATATCCCCCTTTTTTGGGGGCTGAAATCACCTCCCCCTCGCAATACCCTACAGACTTTTCAATCTCTCCCTAAATAAGCTCCAGCCTGGCACTATACTACAGACCTGTTCTATCCCCCTTTATGGGGCTGCCACACGGGGTCCCCTAAAGTTTTGCAAAACCTTTCAATTTTTTCCTGATGGGCTGCCACACAGTTCAATAGCTACAGACCTTTTTTGACCCTCTCCTAAAAAGGCTGCCAGCCCCGGGTTTCCCATAGCACAGCCCTTTGGCTTCAACTGCAGCCTATAAACCCCAGTAAACAACGCCCCTGAATTCAAAATGAAACCAAGAAAACAGGACTTGGGGTGAGATAAATTTCAAATGTAGTGAGAAAACCTTTTTAAATAAAAATTTAAAATTTAAAGATACTTTTACGTTTAAAAAATAATTTTCCCACTTTTACTACATTGTTAGCTACTTTATAATTTTCTTCACTTAACTTTGGGGAAAAACCGGGGGACTAATTGTTCTTCTCTAAGTTTTTTCTAAAAAGTAGTTACTTTTTCTATTTATAGTTTTAAAGGGGGCCTGTGGTGGGGGCCTATGTTTTTTGGGGAAAAGGCACCTATAGCGGGGGACTGACTGAAATTTTACACCAATTTAAATATTTTAACAATTTTAAAAAAGTTTTTTCCAAACATTTGATACCTTCAAAAAATCACCTGACTGTATCCCCACCCCAATATCCCCCAAAACAAAAGGGCAAACCATTTTGGGCCCTTAAATATCCCTTTGTTCTCATTCCCCTTTCCCCTAAAATTAACGGTATAGATAATCTGTAAAAAAAAAGGGCCAAAAGTTACATAAGCATTAAAAAATGAGTCCAATGGAAAAATTTGGAGAAAAGAAAACTTGTAAAATTTAAACTTTGTGGAGTTTTTGGATAGTTTTTTTCATTTCTTTGGTATTTTAAGGGGCCCAACCCCACCAGTGGAAAAATCCCGGCCGGGGGCGAGGGGAGAACACCCCCCCCCACCCCCCCTTTGAGAAGCAAAACTTCCGTCCAAAAACCCACGGAAGATTGTCCCTTCCCCAATTTTTTTGGCCGCCGCCCCGGGGGCCGGCAAAACCTCCAGGGCAAAACCCTCATTGGGACACCGCACGGGTTTTCCATAAGCAAAATTGTGCTCTTTTTTTGGCTTTTTTTTTCGGGCGGTCTAAAAAACCGAAAACCCGGGCTGAAAAACCGTCCGAAAAACCCTTGCCGAGGACAAAACAAAAGAAAGGGAAGACAAATAAAGGGGCAGCCAAACGCATCCAAGCAGCAAAATTTTTTTGGACTTGAGGGTTTTAAATGGGTGTTTTACATTACAGTTCCTGTTTAAAAAAAAAAGGGGTTTGACAACACAAGAAGCCAAAACCCAACAGCAGGGACCTTTGGGGAAAACTGACTCATATCATCTGCGGGCCCGCTTCCACACATGAAATTTTTGGATATTTTTTGGAAAAGGGCAAAGACAGCATAAACCCCCTTCCCCCTCCCAATGGAAAAAAAAACACCCTAAAAAAATTTAACAAAACAACTTTCAAAAAAGGATTTTTGGGGCCTTTTAAAAACAGCTAAAAAAAAAAGCCATTTTAGCCAAAATTTTGCCATTTTGGGGGACCCCCTTTTAATGCATTTTTACAATATTTTTTGTTTGGAAAAAAGGGCCTTTTTTTTAAATGTCGACAAAATTAACCTTTGCATGTAGCTCCCCCTACAAAAAGGTAAGAAAAGCACCCCCTTTGTTTTATGTGATCTTGTATCTTTTTAAATTGGTTTTTAGTCCCAAAAAAAGAAACCCTTGCATTTGTCCGCCAAAAATTTTTTTTTTTAAAACAAATTTGGGCCCAAAAGTCCATTTTTTTTTTAAAGATTTTGGGTGCGAAATTTTGCATTTTTGGGGATTTTAGTGCAAAAAATTATTTTCCCGTTTGTCCCCCAAAAAATACTTTGTTTAAATTTTGGCCAAAAAGCGCCCCTTTTTTTTAAAAAAAAAATTTTTGTCTAAAAATTTTGTTTTTTTTAAACCAAATTTTTGGGGCACTAATATTATTTTTCGTTTCCGCCAAATTTTTTTAAAAAATTTAGGGCCCCTAAATATTTTTTTGGCACTTTTGGGCCCGCAAAAACTAAATTTTTTAACGGGATTTTTGAGCTAATAAATTTCTGGGTTTTTTTTTGTAAAAAAAAAACTGTTTTTACAGTTTTTGGGCCCCTAAATTCAATTTTTTAAACTTTTTGGGGGGCTAAAATTTCTTTTTTTTAAAAGTTTTGGGGCCCCTAAAAATTTTCCACGGGGTCCCCAAAAAAATTTTAACTTTTTTTTTTATGGTTTTTTGGCCCTAAATAAATTTTTTTGGACGGATTTGGGCAAAAAAAAGTTTTTAAGCTTTTAAACCTAAAAAAATTCCCCCTTGGGGACGCAACAAAATATTTTTTTTAGGGGAATTTGAGGGCAAATCCTTTTTTTTTTTAACAAATTTGGGCACTAAAATACTTTGAAACAGTTTTTGGCACAAATTTGGTTATCCCTTCTGATGCCTAAAATACACTTTTTTTAACTTTTTGGGGGCCAAAAACCCATTTTTTTTAAAGGTTTTTTGGGGCCAAACAAACTTTTAAAAGAATAAAATTTTGGCACTTACAAATTAAAGAAAAGTTTTTTAGCGTAAAAAATTCCATAAAAAAAAGTATTTTTTGCCGCCCAAAAGCAATTTAAAACTTTTTAACCCCAAAAAAAAGTTAAAAAAAAGGTTTGGGGCCCCAAAACATCCAAAACAAAACAGATTCTGCACCCAAAAAAATCCGGAAAAAAAATTTTTTTTACTCAAAAACCCGAAAATTTTTTAATAACGCTAGAATCTATAAAAAAAAAGTATTTTTTAGTCCCCAAAATTTTAAAAAAAAAAAAAAAAAAAATTTCGGGCCACAAAAAACCATAAAAACAAAATTTTTTTTTTTGGGCTTTCAGAAGCAAGAACTTTAGAAGCGCCAAAATCTGTTAAAAGTATTTGTGCCAAAATCCATAAGAGAAACTAATTCTGCCACCAAAACCCCGTAAAACACTGTTTTTGGGCGTCAAAGCGAGAAAATTTTATTAAACCCCTAAATATTAACAAAAGGTTTTTAAAAATCAAAACCCAAGCCCAAAAAAACAGTTTCTTGCCCCAAAAAATCCGTAACAAAAAGGCAGAAAATTTACCCCCCAAAAAAATTTAAAAAAGGGGTTTTTAGCCCCAAAATCCGTACAAAAAGTTTTGGTCAAAAAAATCCAAAACCCAAAATTTTTTTGGGGGCCTCAGAAGGGCAATTTTTTAGCATCAAAATTTTTTTAAAGGGAAAAGATTTGACCCCCAAAATCCCCCAAAAATGATTTCTGATCCAAAATCCATCAAAAACTTTTTCTTAGCGAAAGATTGAATTCCAAAAATCGGGGGGACCAAACATATCACTTTTTTACAAAAAAAAAACAAACAAGGACACATCCATTTGAAACAGATCTCAAAGGGATATAATTTTATTAACACCCCACCTCCTGGGAGAGTTTTAAAAATTTAAAAACTGGCAAAATACACTGCTAAAACCCCCAAAAGACACCCACCCCTTTTCCACGACTCCTGTAGTACATTTTCTGCCCACTCGGGGGTTTTTTTTTAGAAAAATTTGAAAAAGGGATGACCAGGAAAAAAAACAAACAAAAAAAAAAAAAAAACTGTGTAGACAGCGGGGCCCTTCTTAAAAAAAAAAATTCAAAGGGAGATGTTTTTCAGTTTTCCAGCCTTTTTAAACAAATGAAAAAAGCTAAACAACTTTTTTTTGGCACGTAATATAAACCTTCCCCAACAGGTACCTTCCTGCACAAAAAAGTCAAAGCATCAAAAAAGCACTGTGAATGCGGCCTTAGAGAATGAGGTAACTTCTCAGTCACAGGCAAACTTCAGCAGGCGGTCACACAATCACCACTGAGGCTGCTTTCTCACTGCACATTTTTTGGGCCCCCGAAAATCACTCCCATTTGGGTCTGTCTACCTGCAAAACCCAAAAAAAACAATTTTTTTCAACCTTTTTCATTTTCTAAAAAGACTTTAAAAAAAAACTAATAAACCTTTCCCCTAAAACTTTCCAAAGTAAAAACCTCCCTGTTTTCCCGAGCCTTTTTTTTTAGTTTTTTTTTTTTTTTTTTTGGTCCCCCCTTTTTTCAAAAATTTTTAAAAAAAAAAAAAACACCAAAGCCGGGCAAAAATTTACTACAGGGGTCTAAAGGAAAGGCCCCGATTTTTTTGCGCCCCCTTTTTTGGGCATTGGGGGTTTTTTTGGGCCCCAAGTTTTCTTACCCAAACCTCCCAGGGGGAAACCCCAAAACCCTCCTATAGTGATTTTAAAAAAAGGGTTAATCAAAACAAATTTTTCAACAAAAAAATGATTCCTTTTTTGTACCCTTTGAAAAAAAATGATCATCCTTTTAACCACAAATATCTTTCCAATTTTTTATTTTTCACTACAAAAAAAATTTTTTAAAAGATTTTTGGGGGCAGAAAACTTTTTTTTGGCCGGGTTTTGGTCCAAAATTCTTTTTTTTAAAAAAATTTTGGGGCTAATAAAGTTCTCATTCGACGCCCCCAACCCAAAAATTTTTTTTTACGCAATTTTTTGGGCCCCCAAAACCCCTTTTTTTTTTTTGTTTTTTTTGGGACTAAAAACTTTTCTTTAAAAAAAAACATTTAAAAAAGAAATTATAAACTTTTTCCCCCTTCTGACACCACAAAAACGTGTTTAAAGGGTTTTTTTAAAACCCAAAAAAAATTGGGTTTTTAAAAACCCTTGGCGCTAAAAAACTTTTTATTACACATTTGGGCCCCCAAAAAGTTAGCTCGCTTCTGACAAACCAAAAAAAAGGGTTTTTTGGGCGGTTTTTTTTTTGGGCCCCCAAAAACCATTATTTTAAAGATTTTTTAAGCTAAAATCCTTTTATTAACCTATTTTTGGCGCGAAAAAATTTTTCCGGGTTCAGACGGCAAAAATAACTTTTTTTTTAAAAATTTTGGGCCCAAAAAACCCGGTTTTTTACATAATTTAAAACTAAAATCCTTTTTTTAAAATTTCTTACGCCCAAATAAGTTATCTTGCTTCTGACACAAACAATAAGTTTTTTGGGCCCAAATTTTCCCAAAAATCCATTTTTTTTTTTCCGAAATTTGGATCTAAAAACCTTAACCAAATTTTTGGCGCAAAAAAATTTGCCCCGCTTCTAAGGCAATAAATACAGTTTGTTAACAATTTTGGCCCCCCAAAAAATCCCCTTTTTTTAAACAATTTTTTTCACTAAAAACTTTCTTTTTAAAATTTTGGTGCTTATAAATCATCTTTGGGTTCTGACAAAAAATTTTTTTTTCAAGTCAATCAAGGACTGTTTAGTCATTAGCCATTGTAAGAAAAACAAACGGGCCAAACCCCCCTTTTTCAGACCTTCAAAAAAACCCTTTGGGAATAAAGGGATTTGAATTGGGGCAGAGTTCAAAAAAAGTACCAAAAATGCATGGGCCAAAACCACCTTTGTTTCCTTCACCTGACTTTTTTTTACTTTTCCAAAAACCCTTTTCCCAAAAAGGCTTACAGTTGGATTTTCAAATATTCACTTTTTTTATTGCTTTTTTAGAAAAAACCAATTTTCAGAAAAAAACCCCCCAGGATTTTCAAAATAAAGCGGAAAAAAACCCCAAACCCTTTAAATAGCTACAAAAACAAAGGGCTGTTTAAATGCTTATTTTGAAAACCCCTTTTACTATGGCTTTTTTCCTGTTCCCCAAAATTTCTGACAAAATTAAACCCCCAAAACATTGGGAACCCCCTCGCAAATTTAAAACCCTTAAACCCCCCCTTTAAAACCCCAGGCCCCCAAAAGTAGTTAAAGGGGAAGGGCCCTCCAAAAAAGAAATTTATTATTTTAAAAGTTTTTTAGTTAAGCACATTTTTGAATACCGGGTTTTGGTATAATTTTTTTTACAATTTTTTGGATCCATCTAAAATTTTTGATTAAAATTTTTGATCCGGCATTTTCCCCCTTTGCCACAAAGCCCAATATCCCGAAACCCTGTTCTATACAGAAAAATTCATTGTCTGCTCATTAAATTTGCACAAAGAGGGCCAAAAAAAAAGGAGACCCATGTGAATACAAAACCCAACCCCCCCATCACAAGAGGGGAAAAATCAACAGCTCTCACCCCCCCCTCCCCTGCAGAATTTTTTCTTTCCAAAACACAGAACATGACTACAAAACTGCCTATAGAAAAGCTAAAGGGGCAAAAAACAGTCTATGGGGTTTCCCATGAGCAAAGAAGCTACGTAAAGCACTCTCTGCTGCCCGTTAAAGCTGTGCTAAAAAGGCCTAGTGGCCAAAGTGACAAATACAAGACTAAAAAGACTAAAGAATTAATAAAACATAGAAAGTGATCTGAAAAATTCAAAAAAAAATGTAACGAAAAATTTTTAAATTTTTTTTTAACATAAAAACGAGGGAAATTAAAAAAGTTTATTTTTGACCTTTTCCCCTTTAAAACCCGAAGAACTTTTTAGTTTTTGGCTTCCTTTCCCTTTTAAAAAATTTTTAACTTACATTGACGCAGTGTAAGAACCCCTTTTTTCCCTCGAGATGTTTACTTTAAACGGGGAAAAAGTTTAAGTTCACTTAAAAAAAAATTGCAGCATTTTCAAAAAAAAAATTTTTGGGGTTTTTTGGGGTTTGGATTTGACTTTTTTTTTTTTTTTTTTTAACCCTTCACATTTCACACTTAACTTTGAGTCATTCTACATGTTATTATAGTTGTCAATACCTAATGTGTAGGAGTTTTGGTGTGTAATAGATGCACTATTTTTTCAAACACATTTTGGTTTATTTTATTTTTTTTTTAATTGTTTTTAATTTTTAAAAAATTTTTTTTTTGTTTTAAAAAAATCCCATGAAGGGATAACCATTTTAGGTTGTAAATTTTTGGGGGGTAAAAAACTTATAATTTTAGTAAGCTTTTTCAATAAGCAACAAATTTAATCTGAATCTAAAAAAACAGTGATCAGGGCAGCAGTTCCTGACGCTGGGTTTTTACCACACAGCTACCCTAGGTCCCCCCGGGTTTACTGTACAGCCTTCCCTGGGCTCGTCGGTCCCAACCGGGGGCCCGATTGACAGAAAGAAAGGGGAAAACCTTTTAATGCGCCCAAATGACAATCCCAGAGTAAAAAAGCACAGGGAAATGGGCCTTTCCCGGGGCTGCCAGGGGCCCGCGCTGGATCCCGGGTTGTTAGTAAAAGCCCCAATTTTTTAAAGGTTTCCGTGGCAACCAAGGCCGCAAACCAAAAATAATTTGACGAAAGTCAAGACCTTTGCTGGGAGACAAACCACCTGAAATGCCCGACGTCAAGACACTGAGCGGTCGGTAAGGAGTTAAATACATTTTTGGGTGAAGCTGGTTTGTGCTCATTAGATTAGATTTAGGTATAGGTAGATTCGTTTTTGGCAATGCATTTTTATCAAATATGGAAACTGTTTGCTATGTCAAGGGTTTCACCTCACACCTGAGGTTGATTAGCACAAACACTCATACTTTTCTTAGCCGCGGTTCACTATGATGACTTTCTGCCCGTGAATTCTCTGGGCACCTGCAAGCAATGCTGAATGGTGACTTGAGGACAGTTGTCAGTTAAAAGTTCCACACATTAATAGTCCCCCCCTTCAGGTCACTCCCAATAACCAAATTATATCATTAAAAGCACCTTGACACAAGTGACACCCCTTGTAATATCCCAAACCATAGACAGAACTTCCACAACTATATAATTTACTCCAGTGCACTCCCCCTTTCCTTCTCTCACACCTACCTTCCCCTATGTCTCACTCTTTCAGGTAGATTGGCCCATGTAGTCCTTTTTTTGGGGCAATTCTTTGGCTCCAATTTGGAACACCTACATGAAATTCAGAACAAGTGTGAAATCCTAATACATTTCATGATTTGGTCACAATTTGTAAGATTTGTAACATTAAACACAACCAAATGATCCCAAACAAAAGGCTGTCTACACTGCACAGAAAAACATCAGTTTTTTCAGTGTTTTTCATTTTCAAACAAATCGTCTCCCATAGACTCTAATATAAAAAACGTGCTGCTTTCTCCACTACGTTTTTTTCTGCGCATTTTTTACTGGTAGTCTTTTGCAACATGTTTGTAAAAAAAAAATAAAAAAACAGCCGGGCAGAAAATTTACTACAAAAGTCTATGTAAAGCACCGGATGTCTCTTGGCACATTTTTTGGTGCATTTTCACAGCATTTTTTGCCGCCTTTTTTCATTGAAGACCCACCCAAGAAACCAAATCCCACCTATACAGTATGTTAATAAAGGTTATACCTTATCAAATCTGCAGATAAATGTGTCCTTTTTGGTACCTTTGGTAATAAAATGATCTGGCTTTGGTCGCAAACTATTTTTGCCCAATTCATATTTTGGCCCAAAAAGCCTTTTTATGGATTTTGGCGTCAAAATCCATTTTTGTTTGCTCAATTTAGCACTAAAAAAACTTTTCTTTACACATTTTGACACTAATAAAGTTATCTTACTTCTGACACCAGAAGCCACAAATACAGTGTTAAGGATTTGGGCGCAAGAATCCTTTTTTTTTTTTTTTTACGGATTTTGTGGTTAAAATCCTTTTCTTAACAATTATCTCACTACTGACGCCAAAAATAAGTTGTTGACCAATTTGGGTGCTAAAATTCTTTTCTTCACTTTGTTAGCACCAAAATATTTTAAGACATATATTTTAACACAACTCTGTAAAACAAAAAAAATGGATTCAGGCACCAAAATCCATAAGAAACATATTTGGAACGTCATAAGCGAGAGAACTTTATTAGCACCAAAATCCTTCAAAATATGGATTTAAGCACACAATTCATAACATACGTTAGGG
>JAODAL010068837.1:0-16635 GCA_025379985.1 Phyllomedusa bahiana
CGGGACTGTGCACATCAGCGGGGGAAGAGCATTTGGAGCTGCTAACAGCAGCCTGTGTCCTATAATGTATCAGTGCAGGAGTCTGATGACACAATATATGTGTAATATAAAGTGTAGAAATAGTTCTCCCTCAATGGGTTAGAAAAAAGGTAACAAAAGAACAGAAAGAAAAGAAAAGAAATAAAAAAAACTAAGAAAAATTTGAAAAATAAACCACACATATTCAGAATCCATAAGAACCTGTAGAATGAATTTAACAGGTTATTTAGCGTGAAACCTGAAGAGTGTAAAAAAAGGGGAAAAAATCCAGAAAAACTCTCAAAAAAAATTACACTGTTATTTATATTTATTCTTAAAGGCATTGTCGCACCATGCTGATTCACAGTCACAAGCAGATCATCTCCCTGGCACCTGTGGGGGTTTTTTGGGAGTGATTAGCATATCAGCCCGTTTTCACGCTCTTCAATTGCACTGACAGAGAGCGGGAATCTTATCTTGTGCAGAAAGTTCAAGCTCAAAGCAAACAAAAATTAGTCTCCTTTGTTAGAAAACCACTCTGCTCTCAAGCTGTCGGCTCCTATGTGCCGACCGTGGTAATTCACTCCCTGCATCAATAAAAAAAAAGAGCAGAGAGAAAAGGGGAGAGCAGGGGGGTAACCAGAGAAACCTTATTATAAACAAAGCAAAATTAAAAAGCAATGATTTGAAAATTTTCTTCATTTAAGTTTCCACACTGAAAGCCAACTTTTAATGCGACAAACCCTTTAAACTATGCCTCAAATTATAACTTTTCCTGCATAAAACAAGGACTCTTACCGCTGCGTTACTGAAAAACTGAAAAAGTTATGACCGCTGAAACTCAGGGAGAAAAACTGGAAAATGTATCTGCATCATTAAAGGCGTTTTCCAAGACTGCAAAACCCTCTCACTTTCCTAAAACAGTAAAGGACCCCTGACTTACCTCTGCCATCGCCCCAAATCCAGTCTCCAGTAGCCCCACCCGCCGTCCCTCTCCAATGACGCTACATTTTTGGATCACATTGCTGCAGGCAAATTGTATGTAGATCATGTGACCACAGAGGTCAGTGATTGGCTGCAGCATCATGTGACCACAGAGGTCAGTGATTGGCCGCAGCACTGGACCACGGAAGTCATGATTGCTGCAGCTTTATGTCCACAGAGGGCAGTGATTGGGGCAGCTCATGGACTCAGAGATCTGATTGGCTGCGCATCATGTGCCCCCATGGTCATGTTGCTGCAGCTCATGTGACCACGAGGGCGTGATTGGCTGCACATCATGGACCCCAAGAGGTCATGATTGGGTGCACATCATGTGACAAAAGAGGGCATGATTGGCCCAGCATCATGGACAAAAGCGGTCAGTGATTGGCTGCAGCATTGTGTGACCACAGAGGTTAGTGATTGGCTGCAGCATCGTGTGACCACAGAGGTCAGTGATTGGCCGCAGCATCATGTGACCACAGAGGTCAGTGATTGGCTGCTGCATCATGTGACCACAGAGGTCAGTGATTGGCGGCAGCATCATGTGACCACAGAGGTCAGGGATTGGCTGCAGCATCGTGTGACCACAGAGGTTAGTGATTGGCTGCAGCATCATGTGACCACAGAGGCCAGTGATTGGCCGCAGCATCATGTGATCCTTGAATGTGAGTGGGGGACCAGGAGAGGGGACACTAGATCTATGGCGGCACGGGAACAGTAGTTATGCACCAGACCTGAAAAAGCCTAAAAGGGGTTGTCTCACCACTTTGTTTCACAGAGCAGCTTTCATTCATGCATCCTCTCTCTTCCTGCTCAGGCTGTGGGTGGTTAGCTTATCAGCTTTGGTCTTCAAAGTTCTGCTAATTACTCAAATTACTCTGAGATTAGATAAAAATCTCTTCCTCTCAAGTCCAGAGAAGCTTCAGAGCTAAAGTAAACAACAGTAATCAGTCTCCTTTGTTTGTTAGATGAGATAACAGTCAAGCTCTCAAGCTGCTGACTGCCCGGTGTGATGACCTCATCCATGTTATCAGATAAGACAAACAGCAGAGAGCTCAGGGCAGAGCAGGTCAGTAACCTAGAGAAACCTGAGTGCACTCAGAGCTGATAAAATCTCTCATCTCCTCAACAAAGAAAAATAAACAAAGTAACGTATTTGAAAAAACGTCTTCAGTTATTGTTCCCTACATGTTGAAAGCAAATCTTTATAGTGAGACGATCCCTTAAATGATGCAACAACATTTTTCAGTTTTTGCCTCCCTGTGTTTCAGCAGTCATAACTTTTTTTTTTTTTTTTTTTCAGTGACGCAGTTGTATGAGGACTTGTTTTATGCAGGTGAAGTGGTATTATTGGGGGGGGGGGGGGCGTCATTTGAGTTCACACATAAATTATTGCGGAATTTTAAAAAATGAAAATATGGCAGCGTGGACATAAAAAAGCTTTTTACTGCATTTGTTTTTTAAATAATTTTTGACACCATTCACATTTCACACTATATAACCTGTTAGATTAATTCTACGGTTACTACAGTCGTGTGGACACCGAATATGTGCAGGGTTTTCTTTCGTGTTATGTAAGCACAGTCATTTTTATATATAATATTTTATTAATTTTATTTTTTCTACACTTATTATGTTTTATTAAAAAAATGTTTAATCCCATTAAGAAATAACTATTGTACACTTTTATTTACCCTTAGTAATGTATTAGCAGTCTCCTGTATACTCCTGTATGCTAATACATTACACTCCTGTATACTCCTGTATGCTAATACATTACACTCCTGTATACTCCTGTATGCTAATACATTACACTCCTGTATACTCCTGTATGCTAATACATTACACTCCTGTATGCTAATACATTACACTCCTGTATACTCCTGTATGCTAATACATTACACTCCTGTATGCTAATACATTACCTCCTTACACTCTGTATGCTATACATTACACTCCCGTACACTCTGTATGCTAATACATTACACTCCTGTTTTACTCCTTTATGCTAATACATTACACTCCTGTATGCTAGTACATTACAGTCCTGTCTACTCCTGTATGCTAATACCCTTACACTCCTGTATACCCCTGTTATACTAATACATTACACTCCTGTATACTCCTGTATGCTAATACATTACACTCCTGTATACTAATACATTACACTCCTGTATACTAATACACTACACTCCTGTATACTCCTGTATGCTAATACATTATACTCCTGTAAACTCCTTTATGCTAATACACAACACTCCTGTACACTCCTGTATACTTCTGTGTGCTAATACATTATACTCCTGTAAACTCCTTTATGCTAATACACAACACTCCTGTACACTCCTGTATAAATTCTTTTGTATACATACACTCCTGTATACTAATACATTACACTCCTGTACACTCCTGTATACTTATACATTACACTCCTGTATGCTAATACATTACACTCCTGTACACTCCTGTATACTTAGACATTACACTCCTTTATGCTAATACATTATACTCCTGTAAACTCCTTTATGCTAATACACAACACTCCTGTACACTCCTGTATACTTCTGTGTGCTAATACATTACACTCCTGTATACTAATACATTACACTCCTGTACACTCCTGTATACTTATACATTACACTCCTGTATGCTAATACATTACACTCCTGTTTACTCCTGTATTCTTCTGTGTGCTAATACATTACCCCTCCTGTATACTAATACATTACACTCCTGTATACTTCTGTAGTAAACATTACACTCCTCTATACCTGGATGCTAATACATTACACTCCTGTATACCCTGATACTAATAATTACACTCCAGTATACTCCTGTATACTAATACATTACACTCCTGTATAGTTCTGTATGCTAATACATTACACTCCTGTATACCCCTGTATACTAATACATTACACTCCTGTATACTCCTGTATACTAATACATTACACTCCTGTATACTCCTGTATGCTAATACATTACACTCCTGTATACTCCTGTATACTAATACATTACACTCCTGTATACTAATACATTACACTCCTGTATACTCCTGTATGCTAATACATTACACTCCTGTATGCTAATACATTACACTCCTGTATACTCCTGTATGCTAATACATTACACTCCTGTATACTCCTGTATACTAATACATTACACTCCTGTCTGCTAATACATTACAGTATGTATCCATATGAGCCAGGCTGCTGTTGGGGTAACACACAGTGCGTCCTGACAGCAGGCTTACTATACAGACAGCTCTGAGGCTACTCTACAGAAGGTCCCCAGGGCTGACTGTGTAGATATTTTCTGGGATCCATCAGGCACTGGGAATCCTGGTGACCCGATGGAGCAGGAGAATCCCCTCATGCTGGGGTCAAGGACTGCGGCAATCAAAGGGTTAAATGGCAGGGATCGTGGGCTTCCTCCAGTCCCTGACAGTCACAGAGACGGCTCTAGGAACAGAATTATTAACTACATCTGGAGCCACAATCCCCCTCTGTAGGCAGTGACGTTATTTGGCATCACTGCAGGCGGAGAACACGACGCGCCGGCCGTCAGGAGACAGTGCACGGTGGTTAAGGGGTTAACTATAATGTAACCTAGACCCTCGCATTGATTCTTGTACCTTTTGCAGCAGCGGACGGACGTCCGGCCTGTGCGCCCCGCGGCGTCTTCTCTCCATTAATCCTGCCGCCCTCTCTTGTGTATTTTCCAGTATCTGCATGAAAATGGCGTCGTTCACCGGGATCTGAAGCCGGAGAATCTCCTCTACGCCGATTTGTCGCCAAACTCCCTCCTTAAAATCGGTAAAGTGTCTCGTATTGTAAAAATAACAGAATCACGTCCTATTGAGGTTTGGTGAATTGCATAATCTCCCAGGTTCAGCCTCAGACTCTATAAGGGTCAAACAGCAGAGCCCCCGGCAAGTATAACCCCCCAAGAGGGAAGCATGGCATCACAAGAGCAAGAGGCTTCATGGATGGTAGTGACTAGCAAAAACATCCAACCACAGGCAACACACAGGAGGGCGGCACTAAACATTTTAATTCATGGCACATCTCCAAAACAGGCTCCAACTGGACCACAAAGGATTAAGGGGAAGCCACAGTGGGTGCCTGGGAATGATGGACCCCTGAATATAACAGGGCTGGGGACGCTTTTCAAGGAGAAAGGCAGAGAAAGAGAGGCTGAAAGCAAGAAACAAAAGCTGTAGGGTGGGCCCCAAGAATCATCTACACTGGTGGCCCCAAGAATCATCTCCACGGGTGGCCCCAAGAATCAACTCCACGGGTGGCCCCAAGAATCATCTCCACTGGGGGCCCAAGAATCATCTCCATGTGGCCCCAAGAATCATCCACACGGGTGGCTCCAAGAATCAGCTCCACTGGTGGGGCCCAAGAATCATCTCCACTGGTGGCCCCAAGAATCATCTCCTCTGGTGGCCCCAAGAATCATCTACACTGGAGGGCTCCAGGAATCAGCTCCAAACGGTGGGCCCAAAAAATAACTCCACTGGTGGCCCCAAGAATCATCTCCACTGGTGGGGCCCAAATCAACTCCACTGGGGGGCCCAAGAATCAACCCCACTTGGTGGGGCCCAAGAATAAACCCCACTGGTGGGCCAAGAATCATCTCCACTGGTGGCCCAAGAATCATCTCCACTGGTGGCCCAAGAATCATCTACACTGGTGGTCCAAGAATCAGCTCCACTGGTGGGTCCCAAGAATCAAACTCCACTGGTGGCCCCAAGAATAAACTCCACTGGTGGGGCCCAAGAATCAACTCCACTGGTGGGGCCCAAGAATAAACTCCACTGGTGGGGCCCAAGAATCAACTCCACTGGTGGGGCCCAAAAATAAAACTCCACTGTGGGTCTCAAGGATAAAACTCCACTGGTGGCCCCAAAAATCAACTCCACCTGGGGGCCCAAGAATCATCCCCAAACTGGTGGGCCCCAAGAATCAACTCCACCGGCGGGGTCCAAGAATCAACTCCACCAGTGGGCCCCAAGAATCATCTCCACCGGCGGGGTCCAAGAATCAACTCCACTGGTGGCCCCCAATAATCATCTCCATGGTGCCCCAAGAATCATCTCCACTGGTGGGCCCCAAGATCATCTCCATGGTGGCCCCAAAAATCATCTCCACTGGTGGGCCCCAAGAATCATCTCCACCGGTGGGCCCCAAGAATCATCTCCACCGGCGGGGTCCAAGAATCAACTCCACTGCTGGGCCCCAAGAATCAACTCCACTGCTGGGCCCCAAGAATCAACTCCACTGCTGGGCCCCAAGAATCAACTCCACTGTTGGAGCCCCAATAATAAACTCCACTGGTGGGTACTAAGAATCATCTCCACTGGTGGGTACTAAGAATCATCTCCACTGGTGGAGCCCCAAGGATCAACTCCACTGGTGGCCCCAAGCATCAGCTCCACTGCTGGGCCCCAAGCATCAACTCCACTGGTGGACCCCAAGAATCATCTCCACTGGTGGACACCAAGAATCAACTCTAATGGTGGACCCCAAGAACCATCTCCACTGGTGGACCCCAAGAATCATCTCCACTGGTGGCCACAAGAATCAATTCCACTGGTGGCCCCAAGAATCACCTCCACTGGTGGACCAAAGAATCATCTCCACTGGTGGACCCCAAGAATCAACTCTAATGGTGGACCCCAAGAATCATCTCCACTGGTGGACCAAAGAATCATCTCCACTGGTGGACCAAAGAATCATCTCCACTGGTGGTCCCCAAGAATCAACTCTAATGGTGGACCAAAGAATCATCTCCACCGGCGGGGTCCAAGAATCAACTCCACTGGTGGCCCCAAGAATCAACTCCACTGCTGGGCCCCAAGAATCAACTCCACTGCTGGGCCCCAAGAATCAACTCCACTGCTGGGCCCCAAGAATCAACTCCACTGCTGGGCCCCAAGAATCAACTCCACTGTTGGAGCCCCAATAATAAACTCCACTGGTGGGTACTAAGAATCATCTCCACTGGTGGGTACTAAGAATCATCTCCACTGGTGGAGCCCCAAGGATCAACTCCAAAGGTGGCCCCAAGCATCAACTCCACTGCTGGCCCCAGAATATCTCCACTGGTGGACCAAATAATCATCTCCACTGGTGGACCCCAATAATCAAATCTAATGGTGGACCCCAAGAAACATCACCACTGGTGGACCCCAAGAATCATCTCCACTGGTGGCCACAAGAATCAATTCCACTGGTGGCCCAAAGAATCACCTCCACTGGTGGACCAAAGAATCATCTCCACTGGTGGACCCCAAGAATCAACTCTAATGGTGGACCCCAAGAATCATATCCACTGGTGGACCAAAGAATCATCTCCACTGGTGGCGCCAAGAATTAACTCCAGTGGTGGTCCCCAATAATCATCTCCACTGGTGGACCCCAAGAATCATCTACACTGGTGGCCACAAAAAACAATTCTACTGGTGGACCCCCCAAGAATCACCTCCACTGGTGGACCAAAGAATCATCTCCACTGGTGGACCCCAAGAATCAACTCCACTGGTGGACCCCAAGAATCAACTCTACTCTTGGGCCTCAAGGATCAACTCCACAGGTGGCCCCAAGAATCAGTTCCACTTGTGGCCCCAAGAATCAACTCTACTCTTGGGCCCCAAGAATCGTCTCCACTGGTGGGCCCCAAGAATCATCTCCAATGGTGGGCCCCAAGAATCAGTTTCCACTGGTGGCCTCAAGGATCAACTCCACGGTGGGCCTCAAGGATCAACTCCACTGGTGGCCCCAATAATCAGTTCCACTGGTGGCCCCAAGAATCATCTCCACTGGTGGGCCCCAAAAATCATCTCCGATAGTGAGCCCTAAGAATCATCTCCACCGGTGGGCCCCAAGAATCATCTCCACCGGCGGGGTCCAAGAATCAACTCCACTGGTGGGCCCCAAGAATCATCTCCACGGGTGGCCCCAAGAATCATCTCCACTGGTGGCCCCAAGAATAATCTATACTGGTGGACCCCAGAATCAACTCCACTGTTGGACCTCTAGAATCATCTCCACTGGTGGACCCCAAGAATCAACTCTAATGGTGGACCCCAAGAATCAACTCTAATGGTGGACCCCAAGAATCATCTCCACTGGTGGACCTCTAGAATCAACTTCACTGGTGGAATAATAATAATAATAATCTTTATTTCTATAGCGCCAACATATTCCGCAGCACTTTACAATATAGAGGGGAATAACCACAGACAAACCAGACATTACATTATAAAAAGCTATGACAAAATGAGACACGCTGTGTGGGGCCCTGCTCCAGAGCTTACAATCTATTAGGGTGTATGGTGAAACAAAGGCTGACAAGTGCTTGGTTTTTCAATGGACCAGCCATGTTACATAAATATAGGTATAATAAAATGTGGATGAACCTTTCCATCCCAACCTTACATCTATTACAGATAAGTGCCTGTGGGTGCCAAAGTGCAGGAAGTGACGAATCTGTGACAGAATTGGGGGGTTGACAATTAGGGATCTTGGTCGCTTGTCTAAGAAGATGAGTTTTCAGAGCGCACTTAAAACTGTGAGGGTTGTGAGTATGCCTGATCACATGGGGTAACATGTTCCAGAGAACTGGTGCAATACGTGCGAAATCTTTGGGGACGGGCATGGGAGGTTCGATGAGTTGAGGTGTGTAGTCCTTAATTTAGTAGCAAGGGAGATGAGACGGGTAGGGTGGTAAACAGAAATAAGGGAGGAGATGTAGGGGGGGGTGCAGCACTGTGGAGTAGGGCCGTCTCTTCCATTGGGCCAGGTAGGCCACTGCCCGGGGGCCCCATCATCTCAGGGGGCCCTCCCGGGCAGCCGCCTACCCTGCCCAGTAGAGCGACAGCCATGCTCTGCCCGGGGGCAGAAGGGATTCGGGCGGCAGCGCCGGCTCGGAGCGTCGCCGGGGGAGGCTGGGGTTTCCCCCCGGCGGGCCCCGAGTACCGGCGCCGGTCTGTGGCCCCCTCATCACAAGGCTGCACGGCCGGGTCATAGACCCAGCCATGCAGCCATAACGGCCGCCGCCGCCTGCACTGCTGAACATCTGGGATCCTCTGATCCCCTCTGTTCAGCTCCCCGAAGGCCGTGGGGCAGGCGCGCGATGTGATGACGTCATCGCGTGCCCGCTCCGCGGCCCTGCACTCTGCTGTGAGCGGCCAAAGGCTCCGGACGTGGAGAAGAGGAAGGAAATCAGGTAAGTAAGATTTTTATTTATTTATTTTTTAAAATACTGGCCCTGCCTAACAATATCCTGCCCTGCCACCTATATACTGCCCTGACTGCCACCTATATACTGGCCTGCCTGCCACCTATATACTGCCCTAACTGCCACCTATATACTGCCCTGCCTGCGAACTCTATACTGCCCTGCCTGCCAACTATATACTGCCCTGCCTGCCACCTATATACTGCCCTGCCACCTATATACTGCCCCGCCACCTATATACTGCCCTGCCTGCTAACTATATACTGCACTGCCTGCCTATATACTGCCCTGCCTGGCACCTATATTCTGCCCTGCCTGCCAACTATATACTGCCCTGCCTGCCACCTATATACTGCCCTGCCACCTATATACTGCCCTGCCTGCTAACTATATACTGCCCTGTCTGCTAACTATATACTGCCCTGCCTGCCACCTATATACTGCCCTGCCTGCCTATATACTGCAGTGCCTGGATATATACTGCCCTGCCTACCACCTATTTACTGGCCCTGCCTGCCCTAATTACTGGCCCTGCCTGCCTATATACTGACCCTGCCTGCCCTAATTACTGGCCCTATCTATATGGGGATAACACAGGAGGGGCCTAAAATCTATGGCGGAGATATTACACGGGGCCTACAATCTACAGGGGGGCTATAAACCTACCTATAGGGGGCAGCATATCTACCTACAGTGAGCCTGTAGACCGACCTACTTAATGGTGGGCAGCATTACTACCTACTTACTAGATGTGGGGCGCCCATAACAGAGGTAAGAATCGGTAGCGAAGTGCTGATAAAGTGAGGATTCTGAGATGTTTTTGCGTTACATTCTGCAGGGATGAGCTGCGGCCGGGACAAGTGGTTATGGCGGAAAGGAAAGGGGAAAAAGAACAATTCAGAGAACGACTGATCAGATAGGACGTCTCCGGTGAGTCCCTGGTGTCAGCGGTTATTTTACTTCTATATTTGATCAGTGCTGTGGGTCTCTGTCATGTAATGGTGACCGGAGCTGGTAATGTTTATATTTGTTTCTTTGAGTAGTGTTTTTGTTTTTGTTTTGTTTTTTTTTGGGGGGGGGGGGGGGTTTAGGTGAGGGGGGGCCCCAGTACACCTCTCTGCCCAGGGGCCCATAGTGCTGTTAAGACGGCCCTGCTGTGGAGAGCTTTATGGGCGAGAGTGATTAGTTTCTGTTGTAATCTGTACTGAATAGGCAGCCAGTGCAGAGACTGACACAGGGTAGAGGCATCAGTATAGCGGCTGGAAAGAAAGACAAGCCTGGCTGCTGCATTCAGGACAGATTGGAGAGGGGAGAGTTTGCAGAGAGGGAGACCGATAAGCAAGGAGTTACAGGAGTCAAGACGAGAAAGAATATTAGCGACAATGAGGGTTTGAGTTGTTTCCACAGTGAGAAACGGACGGATTCTGGAGATGTTCTTGAGGTGCAAGTGACAGGAGAGGGCAAGGGATTGGATATATGGGACGAAAGACAGATCAGAGTCTAGTAAACCCCAAGACAGCGGGCCTGCTGCCTAGGAGTTATGGTGGTGCCACACACACGCAGAGAGATAGCAGGGTGGGGGTGGTTAGTAGACGGTGGGATGACTAGAAGTTCAGTTTTAGTGAGGTTTAGTTTAAGATACAGGGAGGACATGATGTCAGAGACAGCGGACAGGCAGTCCCTGGTGGAACCCAAGAATCAGCTTCAGTGTTGGCCCCAAGAATCACCTCCACTGGTGAGCCCCAAGAATCATCTCCACTGGTGGAGCCCAAGAATCATCTCCACTGGTGAGACCCAAGAATCATCTCCACTGGTGGACCCCAAGAATCATCTCCACTGGTGGACACCAAGAATCAACTCCGCTGGTGGACCCCAAGAATCAGCTCCACTGGTGGGCCTCCAAGAATCAGCTCCACGGGTGGGCCTCCAAGAAACAGCTCCACTGGTGGGCCTCCAAGAGTTAGCTCCACGGGTGGGCCTCCAAGAATCAGCTCCACGGGTGGGCCTCCAAGAATCAGCTCCACGGGTGGGCCTCCAAGAATCAGCCCCACTGGTGTGCCCAAATAACACTCTCTACTGGTGACCCCAAGAATCAACTCCATTGGTGGCCCCAAGAATCATCTCCGCTGGTGGAGCCCAAGAATCATCTCCGCTGGTGGACCCCAAGAATCAACTCCGCTGGTGGACCCCAAGAATCAACTCCGCTGGTGGACCCCAAGAATCAACTCCGCTGGTGTTCCCCAAGAATCAACTCTACTGGTGGGCCTCCAAGAATCAGCTCCACTGGTGGGCTCCAAGAATCAGCTCCACTGGTGGGCCTCCAAGAATCAGCTCCACTGGTGGTCCTCCAAGAATCAGCTCCACTGGTGGGCCTCCAAGAATCAGCTCCACTGGTGGGCCTCCAAGAATCAGCTCCACTGGTGGGCCCCCAAGAATCAGCTCCACTGGTGGGCTCCAAGAATCAGCTCCACTGGTGGACCCCAAGAATCATCTCCACTGGTGGACCCCAAGAATCATCTCCACTGGTGGGGCTCCAAGAATCATCTCCACTGGTGGGCTTCCAAGAATCAACTCCACTGGAGGGGCTCCAAGAATCAGAGCCACTGGTGTGCTTCCCAGTATCAGCTCCACTGGTGGGCCTCCAAGAATCAGCTCCACTGGTGGACCCCAAGAATCAACTCCACTGGTGGATCCCAAGAATCAGCTTCACTGGTGGGTCCCAAGAATCATCTCCACTGGTGGGCCCCAAGAATCAACTCCACTGGTGGACCCAAGAATCAGCTCCACTGGTGGGAACCAAGAATCAACTCCACTGGTGGCCCCAAGAATCAACTCCACTGGTGGCCCCAAGAATCAACACCACTGGTGGGACCCAAGAATCAACTCCACTGGTGGCCCCAAGAATCAACTCCACTGGTGGCCCCAAGAATCAACTACACTGGTGGCCCCAAGAATCAACTTCACTGGTGGCCCCAAGAATCAACCCCACTGGTGGACCCAAGAATCAGCTCCACTGGTGAACCCCAAGAATCAACTCCACTGGTGGCCCCAAGAATCAGCTCTACTGTTGGGGCCTTAAGAATCAGCTCCACTGGTGGCCCCAAGAATCAGCTCCACTGGTGGCCCCAAGAATCATCTCCACTGGTGTGCCCCACTGTTAACCTGCAGCAGATTTATAAGCGCCACGATACATGTGGCGCCTTGTAAGGCTCCGTCCACACGATGAGTATTTCAAGTTAGAATCCACGGAGATTACAACTTGAACTACTTGTCTAGAACCGAAAGTAAGCCATCCCCATTGTCCGGTCATCGTCCACACAAGGGATATCGTCCTTAGAACATGTTTACTGTCGTCTTACACATGTGGATCCGCGTTCAAAACCTCATAGACATGAACGGGACTCGTTTTCTGACAGCAAATCCGCGGGGGAAAGAAAAACAACCTAAAATCCACATGAAAAACGAGTTAAAAACAGCGGCAGCCGAGGCGGTTTTCAATGGTAGAATCCGATGAATGAATTCTACTTTTCTGCCCGAGAGTTACACAGTATCGATAGATCTGCTACATTGTGTCCGGTCACGGTCTGGAGCCACAGGCCCCTCCTGCCCGTCCCCCAGTGCAGGCGATACTGTGCGGTAGCCAAATTATTTATCGGTTATTATTGTTCTTATTGTTGCAGCCGACTTTGGCCTGTCCAAGATCATTGACGAGCAGATCGCTATGAAGACGGTGTGTGGAACGCCGGGTTACTGTGGTGAGTACACAGAGAAGAGCACTGGAGCACCCGCAGGGTGGAGAGCGTGAGAATAGGAGAATAGACACCTCTTGGCCCCTCCTCTGTCCAACTATCGCCCCATCTCAATGCTTCCATTCGCCTCCACACTCCTCGAACAACCTCTATCTTGAACTGTCCTCTCATCTCTCTTCTTTTTGATCCCTCCACTCTACTGAAACCACCCTGTTCTATCCTCCCTATGTGTGTGAAGCACAAGTTGACGGGCAGCTAAACTCTTTTCTAGCAATGCATTGACAAGGAGCGATGTCCATACTTCAACGTTTATTACAAGGATAGTGTAAAACTAAAGAAATAGGAAGACACGCACTTACTATGGTATATCAGCATGCAAACACAAAATATTGCACAAGGCAATGCAGAACATGCACATGAAATACATAAAATACAGTAGATATATCTGCAGACATAAACACATGGAGGATACAGTGCTATTCGATCTGCAGCAAACATGGGTCTAACCATAAACTGTAATAACAGCAAGGGACATAAAACACAATAATATGAATCACTGTATACTCTGCAGCCCTGAAAGGTAGTTTGGACATACCAGAGATGCTACTGTAAGCTTGGGTGGAAGAGGATGTCTAACATGCTTCCTCTTAACATGTGTCCAGGAGAAAATGGCTACTGCGGGGCTGACTACATGGGTGACATGTATGAAATTTGGCGTTAACAGGCCAAATTTCATGCAATTAACATAATTCTCTAATGCGCCTGATTTATGAACCTGCTCTACCGTGGGTCATAAATGAGGTGCATTCTAGTGCTCAGGCGACATTTCTGGCTCAGGTAAACCACTTTGAAAGTGCTCTACCTGTTCCAGCTGTAATGCGTCCAGTAATGCTGTAGTGAAGCTATAAATATGTAGCTTCTTTGCGGTTCTAGTGCACCCCTCCTACCGCAACCCCAAGATTGGGCGCATTACAAAGTGCTGCAGGCGCTATGTAATGCACCCCAGAGTGGCGTGCGGGAGATTTAAAAATATATGAAGGGGGCTGCATCTGATATTGGGCTGAGAAAACGCCATATATCTGGCACATGTTGCCCAATCTGTCACGAGAAAATAATCTCTGAATCACGTGAACAGGTAAAAGTATCAAAAAGTTATTCCCACATAAAGTGACATGGGGCTCTATCAGGAGGTCAAAACTGGCTAAGAGGTTAAGCAGGGCCCACATGAAACAGACCCCAGATACGACTGCGTGCCTAAAGCCTCAGGTGCCTATACCCAGTGCAGACGAGTCACAGGAGCCGCATGGAGTTTACCACCAACTGTGATTTGGGAAGAACCTGATTGGTGGCCATGGACATGGATATGCCTCTTTACCTTTGCAGCAGTTTTGGTAGCTCTCCCTTTATGTGTAGACAGTGATACATTTTATTATATTTTCAGCTCCGGAAATTCTTCGGGGTTCTCCATACGGTGCAGAAGTCGACATGTGGTCTGTTGGCGTCATTACCTACATCCTGTAAGAATTTCGTGCTTATATTATTGGAAATGAATATTATCTTGTCTGTTTCAGCTCTGCTTAACCCCTTCACCCACCATGACATCAGTAGGTGTAGAGATAGCCGACGAAATATTGGGCTGTTACAGGGAAGGAGCGGGGTCAGGAGCCGAAACACGTGCTGACACCTCACTGCAATGGCCGGGATCAGGCTTAACTCCCATCCTGGGCACTTACAAGGTTTCCACAGAGCCTGCTCTTCACAGCCACCATTAAGGCTCCCACTTTCTGTTCAGCGCTGAATCCACATCAGTGTCCAATCAGCAGAGTGCACATGCCCTAAACTAAAGTCTTCTTTATACTGCACAATAAACAGTAAAAAAAAAAAAAACGAACCTCTTTTCTCCCTCCTCCATATCTACAGCAGCAGAGCCCATACAAGAGCACCAGGAGCAGTGCTCTAAGGCTAGGTTTAGACTTTGCAGATTTTCAGGGTGTATCTAATCTCATATTAAAGGGGTTGTAACACTTTGCCGAATCCTCTGTGAGGCGAGCTACAAGTACAGGGAGATGGCGGCCGCGCTTGTGCAGTTTTCCCCATTCATTTTAATCACATTTCCGAATATAGCCGATGACGTGTGCTCACGTATATTCAAACCTCCCATAGACATGAATGGGGAAGAGCAGCGCATGCGTGGCCTTCTCCCGGTTCTAGAGAGCTACAAGTCGGCCTCTGAGTAAAGGGAGAGGGCCACACTTGTACAGTTCTCCCCATTCATTTCTATGGGCGTTTCAAATACTGCTGAGTGACTGTGCTCGAGTATATTCAGAACTCCCACAGACATGAATGGAGAAGAGCAGCGCGTGTGCGGCCATCTCCCAGTTCTAGAGAGCTACAAGTCGGCCTCGGAGTAAAGGGAGGTGGCCCTACTTGTACAGTTCTCCCCATTCATTTCTATGGGAGTTCCAAATATTGCCGAGCAACTGTGCCCGAGTATATTCAGAACCCCCATAGACATGAATGGGGAAGCGCTGCGCATGCGTAGCCTTCTCCCAGTTCTAGCAAGCTATGAGCAGACCTCAGAGAACAGGGAGATGGCCATGCTTGTGCAATTCTCCCCATTCACTTCTATGGGAGTTCAAAATATAGCCAAACGACTCTGCTCAAGTATATTTAGAACCCCCATAAACATGAATGGGGAAGAGCTACGCATGTGGGGCCTTTTACTATTTATAGCGAGGTAGGCAACAACCGCATAGAACTTGTGCTGTTATCCCCATTTATTTATATGAGAGTTCTGAACAATACTGAGCGACTTTGCTCAAGTCTATACAGAACTCCTGTAGACATGAATGGGGTAAAGCTGCCAGGTCTAAGAAGCTATGAGCTGACCTCAGCAAACAGGGAAATAGATAGTAGATACCTCAGACAGGCGTCCTGCCTCTCCTCTGCATACAGACCTCCATAGCTTACTGGCTGTGCATGCTATTACCACTATTGCCATATACCCTACATGTATTTTGTTGCATTTCTACACTCTATGCTATGTTTCATCATATATCCCGACATCATTGTGATCTCTTACGAATACCAAGTCGACCAAAGCGTGAACTCAAGAACGTTCACACTTCACCATATCTATTGCTTTATCTATTTTGTATGGAATGAAATACATTGTATCATATAGAAGTAACAACATTGTATCGTATACATGTAAAATACTGTAAATACACTTTGATACATAATTACTTTGTACCTGCTGTGGATTTATATTACTACTGTACGATGGGTTGCAATCCCCTTCCCACAAGCACCTACTGTTTTACCGTGTTGCTGTGCATTTAAATCAGATAGATAAATAGATATACTTGTGCAGTTCTCCCCCATTCATTTCTATGCAAATTCTAAATATAGCTGAGCAAGTACATACGAATCTCCCATAGACACGAATGGCGAAGAGCTGCGCATGCGCAGAGATCACTCACTTCTGGCAAGCTACGAGCTGACCTCAGAGCATAGGGAGACAGCCATGCTTGTGCAACTATCCCCATTCATTTCTATGGAAGTTCCAAATATAGTCAAAAGACTCTGCTTGAGTATAGTCAGAACTCCCATAGACATGAATGGGGGGAGAGCTGTG
>JAODAL010068838.1:0-16633 GCA_025379985.1 Phyllomedusa bahiana
AGCAAATTTCCCAGGGGGGTTAAGCGAGCAAAGAGGGGGTAGCAATTGGGGGTAGGGGTACGAGAGAAGGTGCCCCCTTCCCCAGTGCTGGCGACAAACGCTGCCACCCGGATCGCAGTTGCGGGAAACCGCAGGCCTGTCATCGCGGGGTCGGGGCCCTGTGAATCTAAGTAACGAACATCGTGGGCCAATCTGCCCTTTTTCAGGGGTTTAAATTCAACCCCCATCTGGGCAGTTTTCCCCCCTCTCCTCGCGGGTAAACGGCCAAAAAATTTGTCGTCATCAGCCATCACATCCGTCCAACATGAACACCCCAAAATTTGTCAACTCGTGAACCACCACTGTGGAAAATCCTTTTTTCTGAAGACCTCTTTGGGATGACAAAATCCCGATTGGGGTCAAAAGGGCATTTTAAAAAGATAAAGAGAGGATTTAGTCTGCCTGACCCCCGGGTTACTGTTTGCCATCAAGGGGGGTGAAGGAAGCCGGTCAATCGGCAAAAACCCCGGGCGGTGGGCAACCCCTTGCAGTCCCCCTTGCTTGTAGCCCGAAAGCTTCGGGATGCAGAAAGTCAGGACGACCAAGTCACCTTTTGTTGATGATGATGAGACATTGCGGATCCACCCTGGTTTTTTCCGCAAAATTTCCCTTGCAGCGTTTTCATAAAGTGGACGAGGGGGAAGACGGGGGGGTAGGGGTCAAATTCCCGGGCCCCCGCCACAAAAAGGGAGAGGGGGGTCGCAGAAGCCCCGCTAAATTATTTTTCCCGCCAGCCACGGTCAGGAAAACCCCGCTCCCGTTTAATCCCCGTCAAAAAGGTCCGGGAACCCTTAAAAAGCCTGGGCCTTCTTTGACCAAGCCTCTGATTCACCCAGCGATGTAAAAAAATCCCCCCTTTTTCCGAAAAGCTAAAGTAAGGCAAAAACCTTAAGTGGTTAACCCCAAAACAGCTAGTCCTGCAGGGGGGGGGAATGCTAGTTGAAATGGGGGGAACATTTGGGGCCAAAAAAGGCCAACCGACCCCGGGGCCTCCAACCATTGTCCCCCCCTCTGCCCTCCTCCTTTCCCCCCTCCCCCGCCCCCACCAAGCTTTCCCCTCAGCTCCCCATGTCCTCGGGAGTCTTTATAAAGAGACAGCCTCCGCTTCAGCCTCCACCGTCGCCCGAGTACCCCCACACCCCCCAAGACCCATCCCCCCTTTTTCTCCTTCCCATTTTGACACCTGCACGCCGTACAGGGGCCAGTTACAGCCAGCCTTCTGTTTTCCCAGGTTTGGGAGCAGAAAAAAACCCATTTTAAACCCCAAACCATCCCAAACCCAAAACCCTGAATGAGGGCATTGCCAGGGTTTTTTGTCCTTGGAAATTTTGGGCCTTTCCGCTGGGGGGAACACAGAGGGGTTTCCCCCGCCCCCGTCATGGCCCCTCGTTTCCCCCAATCCCAAATTTCAGGGCAGGCAATTTCTTTGCCAAAAAAAGCCTCCCTGCCCTGGCCACCCACTTTTTCATCTAAAATTTCAAGCGCTTTGGGCGCATCTGTTTTGGGAAAAGCCTTTCCCCCACCACCGCCCACATGGACTAGAAAGCACGGCCCAAGGGGCCCCTAATCTTTTGGTGACAGCTCACTGGGTGAGCTGGGGGGATGTCCCCGGGGGGTGACGGTGGTCTCAGGCTCGGCGCACCTTTTCCCAAAACCCGCAGGGATGGGGCAGGGCTCTGTCCCCCAAAGGGGCCTCGGGTTGGGACACGTGCCCAGAACACCACCCCGTTTTTGAAATTAATCTGCCTTGGAGACCGTCCAAAAACACGGGTCGGGAGCTGTGGACGGCTTAAGCAACGAGCCCGACGCGGGCCCTGGGTGACAAGAACCTTTTTCCGGGAAAGGGTGGTTGCGATAACGGGCGAAATCTGCTGGCCGCCCTTAAGATCGGTAGGCTGGGGCACACCCCTTGCCTGGCACATTCATAAACCTTGTCTTCCGAGATTTTAAAAGCAAACCCGGGGCCCTGGCCCTGCCCTCTGAAGAAGGGCTCGGGGGTCTGAGTTCCAAAACTTCCCGCCGTTCACCCCCGGGTTTTCGTCCCCCCTGGCTGCTTTGCAGCGCCCATTTTCGGCCTCCCCGTCAACCGCTCATTGTTGACCGGGCAACACGCGGGGATTTCCACCCTCCACATGCCCAGGGGATTGTGGCAGCAGCGCAATGCCATTACGCAGTACAATTGCACATGGCCTGAAAAAGCAGCGGTCGGACCCCCGGGGTTTTTGGAACCCCCAAAAGAGGGGAGGCAGGTGAAAGGGGCTCTGAAACCATCCTTCCCAAATTTGGAAAAGCTCCCAAAAAAGGGTCAGGTGGGAAAAAGCCCGTCAGCATAGCATTGTGGGATCTTATTTTCTGGAACGACCCGTTGGACACTCTGAAAACAACAGGTCCCCCCAGGACGGAGGAGGAGAGGGAAACACAGTTTGCGGACAGGGGCCCTTTCTCCCCTTTCAAATCCAAAAGGGCCCCGACAGTTTTCACAATTTCCGGTCTTCTTGGGGCGTGGTTGGGGCCCCAGGCTAGTCAAGGTGGCGCTTTCAGCTTCAGGGTGCATAAACTCAGGCAAGCCCGGGCTGTGTTGAAGCTGTCCCCAAGGCAGCGGAGGGGAGGAGGAGGTATTCCAGACCCGATGTTACCAACGCCCCTGCCTTGGAAAGGGGTTTGGCCGAATTTGAGGCGGAGGAGGAAGAGGGGGGGAAGATCAGTTTGCTAGGGGCCCCTCGACCCAGAGGTTTGGGGAAATAAAAGGCTCCATCTCTCACATGAGTGTTTGGGATGTCCATTTCCTCCAACATGACCTCGCAAAAAGGCCATAAAAATGAAAAACCAGTTAGGGGGGCCACCCTCCGGGACCCCCGGTACAAAAAAAAAACTCAGCATTTTCCCGGCCACCCCCCCAAATAGAGAGAAAAAGGGCGGGAAAAATGGAGACCTTGCGTTGATCAACTGGAGACATCGGTTGCGTCTTTTTCACGTTCCCCAAATGTCACGGTGGAACAACAACAGCGAGTGCCACCCAGAAGAGTGCCAAGAAAGGCGTAGCGGCGGGAGCAGGCAAGGTGGCGGAAAACCTAAGGGTTGACCCCTTTGGGGGAAATTTTTTTTACCACCTCCACAACGCATGCAATGCCGGGGACAAATCCAACAAAACAGAGACAGCTTAAGATCATGGTCACGACTATTGCGGGTTTAAAAACCCAAAGTTTTTGCATGTTTTTCCGGGAAACCCCAAAAGACTTTTGGGTATCCCAAAAGGACGAAAAAGGGCCCCAGCTGGCTCGTCACCCATAGGGTGTTGTCCTCCCGCAACCAGCGTCATATCGAGGGGGACCTTTAGCACAGCTGGAGGAGTCCAATTTTCAGAAAAACGCATCCCCGGGTTTTACAGATAATGTGGATCGTTTACTTTCCCCAAGATGAAACAAGGGATGGATCTCTGATGATGTTTAGGGGCCCCCAATTTTCCCCGGGGCACCGATTAGTTTTCCAGACACTTCAATTCCTTTTTAAACCCGAAATGGGCCCCTTTAAAAATTTTTTTTTAAAATGATCATTTCTTACTGCAATTTTTATTTCCCCTTTTCCCCTTTTTTCTCTTTTGCTGTGAGGGGAAAACTGTAAAAGGGCAGCAAGGGTTTTTTGACAACACCGTTTCCATTTACCACTTTAAACTTAAGAAGTTTTCGCATTTCAATGGTTTTGAGGTCATGTTGCTGTGAGATACAGCTATAAAAATTTTGGTCCTTTTGGGAAAAGAAAAGTGGCTTCTAAGTGGCATTTCTCCCCCCACTATTTTTAATAGGGCTGGAAGTCATATTTAAAATTTTTTTTTTTTCAGTACTGTTTAGATACAGCCCAAAAATCATGGCCCTTTTGGGAAAAGAAATGTGGCTTCTAAATGGATTTCTCCCCCCCACAATTTTTAAAAGGGCTGAGAAGTCTATTTAAATTTTTTTGGGGTTCATGTAGCTGTGAGATACAGCAAAAGGCAAAGGTCCTTTGGGAAAAGAAATGGGGGCTTCTAAATAGCCCTTTCCCCCCTCACAATTTTTAACAGTGGGGTGAGGGAAATCATTTTTAAAAATTTTTTTTGGGGCATGCTGCCTTTTAAAGCAGCAATTTCTACAGGTTTCCCATTATAAAAAAAAGTTTTTTCTAAAGACATTTGCTCTTCAAAAATTTTACCCCAAAATGGCTCAAGGGTCATGCTTTTTAATTTTTTTGGGGGTTTTTTCTTTGAAATGCAGCAATATACAGGTCATTTTCTAAAAAATGTTGTTTCTAAAAAGACTTTATTCTTCACAAATTTTCCAAATGGCTCAAGGGTCATGCTTTGAATTTTTGGGGGGATTTTGCTGTGACATGCGCTATACTACAGGTCCCATTCTAAAAAAAGTTGGGTTTTTAAAAAACATTTGTTCTTCACAAAATTTTCCAAATGGCTCAAAGGGGCAAAGCTTTGAATTTTTGGGGGCATTTTGCGTGACATGCACTATACTACGGTCCTATTCAAAAAATGGTTTTTTCTAAAAAATTTTTTTTCTTTTACAAATTTTCCAAAGGGCTCAAGGGTCCCTGCTTTAATTTTTTTGGGGGGATTTTTGCTGTGACATGCAGCTAAACTACGGTTATTCTAAAAAATGTTGTTTCTAACAGGGCATTTTTCTTCAAAAATTGTCCCAAAAGTGGCTCAAGGTTTATGGTTTCCCGTCAGAAACAGGAAAAGGTAGGACACTGTTAATGGGGCCCCCTTTTTGCCCAAAAAAACCCCTTTTTTTTGCCCAAATCTTTTAAAATAGGGTATCAAACCCCTTTTTTGAGACAACCCATTTAATACAATGAAAAAAAGAAAACAAAGAAATGGGGGGGGATTCCATCCTTTTTAAAAATTTTTTTTCTAAATTAAACTACTTTAAAAAAATTTCATGTTCAAAAAAGCTGGTAAAAAAATTCCCCTTAATTGTACAAGGGGGGTACAGGAAAACTTTTTCCGATGTAGGTTAATTTTAGAGGGCATGGGGTTGGAGCACGGGCAAAGAACCCAAATACAGAGGCCCAAATTTTCCCCCAGCCGTTGGGGTAAAAAAAAAAAGAATGCCCAAACAAAAGGGGCCCCCTTTTAAAAAGGGGCGTTAACTTCCCTTTTTTCCAAGTGAAGTCAATTGGGGCCCCTCATACGGGGGGGGCAAGCGCTACCCAGGGCTTGACTGTGTACTGAGGAAAAAGGGGGGTTCTCACACTTCCGCTTCCCACTCTGCTTCAGCCCCGGGCAATTTTTTTTTGCTGCGTAAACAGGGGGGATTTTAACCCCCCCGGGTTTTTGGGACGGGCGCCAAGGGTGGGCCTCACCCCACCCCCTGTAACTCCGGCCCTGGGTCATGCTGTGGCAAAAGGACATTCTAGGCAATGTCCAGTTCAAAATAAAATGGCGGTTTTAAAGAACCTTTTTTTCCCCACTTTTTAATCTGGGGTCAGACAGGTTTAATGGGCCAAAAACTTGGGCCCCGGACAAGGGGGCAATATATTCCCGTTCAACTAAAAGGTGGGGTTTAAAGACTCCCTTTTTTTGGCACTTTTTAAAACTGTGGGTCAGACAGGTTTAAAGGGCATTCTGCCCGGGACAGGGCAGATATAGTTAAAATGTCCAAAATTTAATTAAAAAGGTTTTTTTGAAAGACCCCCTTTTTTCTGCACTTTTTTTAAAACTGGGGTCAAAGCATTTGGGGGTTTATGCTGCTTCCAGGACCGGGGTATTCAATTTCCAGTTTAAGTAAAATGATGGTTAAATCATACTGCCTTCTGGCACTTTTTAATTTGGGTGAAAGCAGGGTTTTAAAGGGGCGGCCCGTGGGACAAGACCGGATAGTGAATGGTCTGTGACTTTTTTTTTGTGACTTTTATAACCTAAGTTTTGGGTTTCCCAAGATGAGCAGTATCCATTTTACTGTTGTGGGTGTTTAAATTTTAGCTTTTTTCCCGCCTTTTTTTTGGGGGTAATAATGAAAGGGGTTGTTGGCCCCTCCCATAGACTTTAAAAGGTTTTAAACCCCTCATAATCGAGCCCCCACTATCGAAAAAAACCCTTTTCGGGTGGGCCGAAATATGAAATTTTCCCCTCGATCTCAATGCCAACGCAATCGCTCAAAAATAGTGAAAGTAAAAAAGTTGCTTTCAAAAGGGAAAGAAAAGAATGAATGAATAAAAATTAAAAATCCCAAAATTGAAAAAAATACAATTTCAATGTATAGAAAAAGTTGTTTATTTTTTAAAAAAAAATTTAATATAATTTGCCCTCCAAAAAAAAAATTTTAGCAAAAACAGGTCTTAAAAAAAAAGGGGGAGATTTGAACTAATTTTACATTTAATAAACCAATGCCGATGTTGTACAGATGTTAATTTTGGTCTATTTTTTTTAATAAAAAAGGAAAAAATATTTGTTCTTCTTCCACATTTTATTCTATTTTGTATGTTCAGCAAGAGTGAGCACAGCAGAGGTCTGGATGGGATCTGTGGTTCTCCGAGCAGGATTTCTATGTTCCCAGGGCTTATTTCTGGACGCATTTACGTACAATACATCACCAACTGAGCCTAAAATATGGAACAAGTAGCTTAGAATGGCTACCAATGGGAAATCCGGACGTATTTACGTCCGTATTTACCACCGTAAATACGTCCGGATTTCCCATTGGTAGCCATTCTAAGCTACTTGTTCCTTATTTTAAGCTCAGTTGGTGAAGTATTTACGGACATAAATACGTCTGTAAATACGTCCAGAACTAAGCCCTGGGAACATAGAAATCCTGCTTGGAGAACCACAGGTCTCAGCCAGACGTGTGCTGTGCTGGCTCTTGCTGGACATATAAAATAGAATAAAATGTGAAAGAAGAACAAATACATCTTCATTTTTTAATAAAACAATAGACCAAAATTAACATCTATACAACATCTGCATTGGCTTATTTGATGTTAAATTATTGTAATTGTCACAGACTTTGGAATACTTTTTATAGTGAAGAATGTGTTCTTAGGAGAGAATATATATATTGTCATTAATGTTATTGGATAAAATGTACTAATACATTGATTTAATTGTTAGAGCACTTGGATATGTCTTTTTATTTAGTACTTCATTTAAATGACCGATACATTTTATTCTTACAGGGAGAATTTATGGACGCATACTTTGTGACACGTATTTGCAATTAAATTCAGGACGGATTTCGCGTCGGAAATACATTCCCCATATAATGGGGAATGTATTTCCGACGTGGCCATCTTTGCTGTGATGTCAAAGGGATCAAACAATGGTTCCCGGCACTGGGACAAAGTTTACATCCAGTGCCATTAAGGGATTATTTTTATAATATATAATTTAATATTAATGTTATACTATTTAATTGTAAATAAACGTTACATTATTTCATTAGCTATTAACCTTATATTATTAGAAACTTATTTTATGACTATTGTTTTAATACTAACATCAGTAAGCCTGGCCTGAGTTGTCAGGAATTCTGGGGAGTCTTTTCTACTTTTTTCTATGCGGATTACACCTCTAATACGCCACATGTATGACTTGCAATAGAACAGGTTCTTACATTCTGTGCTAAAAACAGAAAAAATATTGTAAAAAAACATTGGATTCTGTTATAGAATCCAACCAGTATTTTACAATTGCCGTATGAACATTCCCTGAGCATGTTGATGCCTGGACAAGAAGGTCTACTAAGCCAACCAGAAGAATAGGGGTCACACAGAGCAAACACACCTCTAAAATTATCGCATGGATAGGTTTTCTTCTACATATATTGTATGTTACAAAGTGCAAAACATTTGTAGACCACTACAGGCTGTTGGACAAATTGGAAGTAGATGTTGATGGGTCTTTGAATGATTGACGCTTATGTCTGATAAAGTCAAGGATTCAGTATATCAGACAATTGTAATATAGAAATGTTTGCCTATTGAACAGGTGTAAACAGTATACAGTGGGGAAAATAAGTATTTGATACACTGGCAATTATGCAATTTTTCCCAGCTGCAAAGAATAGAGAGGTTTGTAATTTCTATTGTAGGTTCACTTCAAACATGAGTCACAGAATCTAAAAAAAGAAAAAAAAAATCACAATGTATGATTTTTAAGTAATTAATTTGCATATAATTGCATGAAATATGTATTTGATTCAATAGAAAAATAGAACTTAATATATGACACGGAAACCTTTGCATGCAATCACAGGGATCAGATGTTTCCAATAGTTCTTAACCAAGTTTGCACACACTGCAGCAGGGATTTTGGACCACTCCTCATACAGATCTTCTCCAGATCTTTCCAGTTTCGGGGCTGTCGCTGGGCTACGTTTAGTTTCAGCTCCCTCCAAAGATTTTAAAGGTCTGGAGACTGGCAAGGCCCCTCCAGGAACTTGAAATGCTAGTTCTTAAGGAGCTGCTCCTTACTTGCAATGGCTGTATGTTTTGGGTGAATGTCGTACTGGAAGACCCAGCCACAACCAATCCTCAATGCTCTTACTGAGGAAAGAAGGGACCCATGGCCCATCCATCCTCCCTTCAAAATGCTGCAGTCATCCTGTCCCCTTTGCAGAAAAGCCCCCTCAAATTATGATATTTCCAACCCCATGATTCACGGTTGGTGCAATGTTCTTGGGGATTTTACTCATCCCCCTTCTTCCTAGAAACACAATGAGTGAAGCTAATACCAAAAAGGTCTATTTACTATTTAATATTGGATTCAAATGTATTCAATATTACTACACATAATTCCCTGTGTATGAACTCTCTCCAATTGCAAACTTCAAATTTGGAATTATCCCAGGAGAGTTTTCCATCTAATAATACTGACACCAATATCATAGATTCCATAATTCAACAACCTACAATAGTTGATAACTTCTATACAGGAATTTCAGGTATAGTTCTTTTTTTAGATTTATGGCAGTGACTGCCTAGACCCATCCTTAACTTTAATTTTCAAAACAAAACCAATCAATACACACTTTCGTCCAACCAGAAAATGCAAAATCACAGAAGATCATGCAATTTCAAAAGAAAAAAAGACAAAAACAATTAAAAACTAATACTTCGAAAAAAACAACATGCATTTTAAGCATAAATTAAATCCACGTGAATTACAGTATCCATGTTAAACAAGGGTTTGTCATTCTGTCCATCCCAAAAACTGGATCCCTTTAGATTTTCCTTGATTTAAATCAATTTGTAAAAAACAATTATAATGACCCTACCTTTAACCAAGATGGTGCACAAAGAGAAGGTAAATAGTGGACCAAACTTCCAAATCAAAATTCTATCCAGTACAATCAATTGGTCACCATTTGCAAGCCTTTTATGATTTTAGGAAGTTTTAGAAAAAGAAAATCACGACAACTACTTTACTAAAAACCTAACCACCAGTGAAATCAAAGCTATTAAATCCATCCAAGAGAATAAATATGTAGTCATATGGGCATCCGATAAAGTTTTAAGAGGAAGTCATTATGGTTCTAGATTGCTACGAATATGAATCATCTAATATCCTATCCGATCATTCCTATTACTCCAGAATCCATGGAGACCCATTTCCAAATATCCATCAAGAAATAGGAAATGCAATAAATGAAACTTTGACAAACGGTGTGAAAATCGAACATGAAAATACATTTTAATAACACCGGTTCCCGACAAGACCTTTTTTTCCAGATCCTCAAAATACATAAATGTTTAGAAAAACCTCCAGGATGACCGATAATTTTTGTTATAGGGAGAACATCCAGTAACCTCTTTCATTCTCGACTTATATCTTCAGGAATATGTCGTCAAACTGCTAAGTTATCTTAGGAACTCAGACACCCTGATAGAGACTCTCTTAACCACCCCATACAATGTCAATCACTTATTATATATAATCATCAGGTGGCATAATCTTTTCCTTTCTAAAGATCAATTTATCATACATAACATTTTTATCATTCTAAATTGACCAATCTATTTATTAACTGAATTGTTGTCTCCATTTATTTATTTACTTATTTATTTTCCAATTAAGCTTCATGAATTAAATGTTTATAAAGTAATTCAGGACAGTGAGGACCTCTAGTGGTAAATTCATGCAAGCGTCACGTCAGTCCATTTATAACCATCTCCGTCAGCGTGGTCTGCATGCTAGATGATTGGACCGCACCACCAGCAACAGACATCCTCATCTGGTCCAGGGAGCATCTATGCTGGACAAGAGGCCAGTGCTCCTCAGTGCTGTTCAGTTATAAAAGTCGATTCACTCTGAGCAGAAATGATGGAGCCAACGATGCTGGAGATGTCAAGGAGAGCACTGTGCATCAGCCATGTCAGGCACCGGTCAGGTACCATTAACAGTCATATTACACACAGACCACGATGATGTAAACGGTTACGAATGGTCTGATGTGACACCTGGTGCCTCTTACCTCCGCAGGGCATTGGTAACAATGAAGCGGTTATCAGTGTGTGAGGGAGCCAGAGGATGTCCACTTCTTTGCCTTTCAGTGAATCTTCCAGTCTCTCTGTATCTCTGCTACAACCTTCTAGTGACACTCTTTGACACTATAAGCTCAGTGGCCACTTCTGTACAGTACACTGTACACTGTACAGGGTGTGTACAGGCACTCTGCTATCCAACTTGTCATTCATTTCTTTATCCATGTTTTCTGCCCGCTTTGGACTCTACAATACTTGAGGCTTATCCACGTCCAAGTTTTGGTGAGACCTGTGTGGCCGGCTGCAAGTTAAAGAGGACTTTACTTCTGCCTTTCATTCCCAGTCCAATAAACTGGGTCCATTTTATGTCCTCTTGATGAAAAGATGGATGAACCTTCATCAAGCAAATAAGAGTGAGTCTCTGGGCCGCAACGGGAAACCTTCTTAATACTATCCGGTGAGTATCACTTCATAGAAGGCAAAGATTGTAAGTGATCCTTCTGCCATCAAGATAAATGTTTTATTCTGCACATATTTCCACAACAGTATCCATATTATTAGATTCTCAAGGATACTTAGGTCTCGGACTTTTGAAGGAACCTTCTAAAAATGTTTGATGCCTCTTTTGGGTTATTTTTGTTGTTGTTTTAACAATCAATATCTTTAAGCTTCTGTTTAGCAGTATGAATTCTTTCCTATATCTGCAGAATATATCTAGTGTTGCTGCTACCAGACCCTGAAATTTTACAGGACTTGATGAACAGTGGAGAGGTGTTCTGTTCTTGAGGCTCTTCTCCTTTCCTTTTCCTGATACCTCTGGTAGTTGTAGAGAGCAGTCTTTGGACCCCAGATCTTAAGTCATCCAGCTTGTCCCAATGTTTCTTGGGGACATTGACTCAGACTATAGCCAGATAAGACAATCGTCATATGTAACATCTCTGTAATCGTCGTAGAACTGGAAACATAACTTCTATAACATTTTATCAAAGTACCTTACAGAGAACGATAATAGAAATATAAATCATACTTAGACAGATGAAGACTGTGTTATAAATTGATCAGTTAATTCAGAAACGTCTTCTGGATATTATTATATTTCCATGAACAGCTGAGCCTCGACCTAAATCCAGACCACACTGATATGTATGATAGTGTACTGTATAAAAGGAGGGGGAGATGCAGACATCTAGTGCATTATCCCCTGTCCTACACCATGCTTCATTACCTTGAGCTCTGCAGCCTCCTGATCTCTTTTGTATTGAGGTCCCCATCCTACATCATGCTTCATGACCCTGAGCTCTACATTCTCCTGCTCCTGGTTTGTGTTATATTGGGGTGTACAGTCTTATCTGGGGGTGTACTACACAGACCTTTACTCTCATCACACACCAGGCAAGCCATTTTACTTGTACTGATTCTGTCTGGGACACATTGCAGACCCCTGAATCCACCAACAGCTTGTGATCTGCACCTGGTGAGGACTGTTGAGGACTATGAATATTTTCAGGATGGAGACATCATTATTGGAGGAGTTTTCACCATCAATTACTTTATGAATGGACTAGAGCGACATAAGATCATTCATAGTTACATCTGCTTGAGGTAAGTGTGAATATCTCAGGGTCTGTGTTGAGGGACTCTCAGGTCCACATCTCCTGGACTCAGTAGATCCTGCATTCATGGTATTTCTGGGCCCTCTAGTTATGTAGATGCTTGGCCTGTAGAATCTGGGACAAGTTTGGTTCTTATAAATCTGGGGAATATTTGATGTGTTTCATGTTTCCTGATATTGAGGAGGAATCATTCATTGCCGATCCATGTTGTGCTTCAATAACACATGATTTATGGGTATGTGTGAGCCACATCTAAACTAAAGCACCCACAGAATTGACAAGAGCCTTTCATTTTATATATAGACAGAGACTCTTCTTCTGTGGAGATTACATTCTTCTTTATAGAACTCGTTATACTTAATCAGCTCACCTGGAATCTGTAAGTCAGGAGTTATTGTCCAGGAAAACTACAAATTCAGCTGAGATCTAGACTGTGACTTTGCAACTCACGGTCACACTGGCATTGGTTTTACACAATTTATGCAAATTTGCAACCATTTTTTCTTTACTCCATTCTTTTTCGAATCTTCAATAATTAAATGTGAGCTCCGTGTAGTATGACCTTGCAGCTTCATGTTCACCACCTGCTACAGGTATGAGCTCTGTAGAGGCCTTTGTGATCAGTTTAGGTATGGATTATTCATGATATATATCCTAGAGGAAACCCCTGAGCTGTATCTCCTACCAGAAAGCCCAGCTTTCCAAACCAAGTCAGCCTGAGAGAGGAAACCCAGGTCAGAGGATTAAAAGAACGAGAATAGAGCTGCAGCCTGAGCTCTTAACCTGCAGCCCCACAAGCAGCAAGTGCAGAAAATACTAGGAAATAAAACTGAGCCAACAGCACAGAGCAGCCATAATCTTTCTACATTATCTAAGAGTAATACTGCAGATTATACTGTATTGCAAATTCTTATGCAAATTCCATTTTCTCACATAGGTATAATTGGTCAGAATAATGTAGAAATCATCGAACATTGGATGATAAATCAAGTTTTTTTTTGCAAACCTCCCAATGGTAATTTTTATTTTTTTCAAAATGAAAAGACTCAAAATGCACCTTTCCAAATTTTTCTGCACAACAGAATTTTAAAACATTTTACAAGTTGTAAAGAACTGTGGTCATTTTTGGAATCTGCAGAATTAAGAAGTCAAATTTACTGAAATTATCGTAAAAGCACTTTCAATGAAAAACATTGTAACAGGCCACATTCCATGTAACATAGGAGCCCTTCTTTAATGTCACCTTCACAATTCTTGTATTCATTGAATTTGTGAGTTTTTGGAGAGTTTCTACTTGAATTTCTATGCTGGAAGTCAGAATCGCCTCCCAGTCCTGCTATTTTGCTGTGAGCTGCCTCCCACCCTCATAGATCTTTGGATTGAGAATATTCCAAAGGCTCTCAATTAGTTTTAGGTCTGTAGAGGTTGATGGCCACACCATTCCTTTCTTTCCTTTTTTGCCCACAGCAACCATTGACTCCGAGGTCTTCTTTGCAGCATGAAGATGATTTTGCTGCAAAAGGCACAATTCTCGTTTTTGCACCATGGAAGAAAGTGGTCAGTCAGAAACTCTCTATACCTTGCAGAGGTCATTTTCACACATTCAGGGTCTGCAAAGGAGCCTATCAGCTCTCTCCCCATGATCCAGTCCACAGCATAACTCTGACAATTCCCTGCTGAGGTTACAACCTTGTTGACACATGGTGCCCATCTACCGACCATTCACTACTCCACCAACCATCTACTTCTCCCTCCTTCAGGACTATCAGGGGTTTCATTACCCTTATCAGTAATGAGTCTTCATGTATGTGTGGACCCACTGCAACCATTTCTACCTGTAAGCACTGGTTATGGGTGGTTGAATAAAAGGTTTATGACAACATCAAGCCTCTTGAGGATCCTACACCTTGAGGGTGGTGAGATTCTAGAGGCACCAGCAGCTTCAAATATCAATTTGCTGCTTGGTAATGGTTTTTGGGCAGCTGTTCTCTTATTACAATAAATTTGTGTGGAAGAAACCTTCCTCATTATGCCTTTGTTTGGATGAACTATTTACTGCTCTGTGAGTGTTGTTTCATCAGTATTTTAAATTCAGGTTTGCTTCATTGTTCTGTATATACATATTGTGTGTAGAGATGGGCGAATTGATTCTTACGAAGTGGAATTCGTTTAGAATTTCAGGAAAACTTTGATTCTGAACAAACTCGAAGTTTGGGGTGATTCGCGGGAACGAAGCGTGTTTTTAATTGATAAAATGGCTGCGGGCACATGGCGTTACATGGGGCAAAGACGTCTGGGAGGAAGAAGGGCGTAGCCTACATGACATGTGAAGAGATGAAGCCAATCAGAGACCGGCAGCATTCTTTGATGTCACCGCACTATATAAGTCCGGGCGCGACGCTGGGAGCTCACACCGCTCTCACTGTGCTGTGTAGGGAAGGAGCTGCCGCTGCTGCTTATGATATATCATACTAAAGAACTCACTTTTATACAGCGATTTTTGGGGGGTGCCACAGCTTGTCTCAGAGACTGCTTCTCTTACGTTCTAATTCTGATTTTGTGGGGTATTGGAACTGAAGTCCAGTGTGCATCCAATTAAGCTGCATATACATTTTAATGCTATCTGCTCAGTTCTTGAGCACATTGAATATCCAAGGGTTAATCTAAGCCTGTTGCTGTTGTATTCAGTTTAAAGAAACAGCGTTTTTACAATCCAAATACCACTTAATTTTTGGTTGCTCATTTCTTTTGCGCAATTTAGATCCAGGGGGTTTAAATTTAAACGTTTTTTCTGCTGTTGTGGTCAGTAAAAGAAACGTTCTTTTTCACCGCCAAAGAAGAAATTTTTCCTGTAGCATCATTCATATCCGAAGGTTAATTACAAGTTTTTCTGTTGTTGTGTTCCGTAAAAAACACGTCGTTTTAACACGCTACAAAGCTGGTAATTGTTTGCAGCACATTTCTTTTGTGCAATTTACATCCAAGGGTTAACTAAGTATTTTTCTGCAGTTGTATTCAGTAAAAGAAATTTTCTTTTTCACCGCCACAAAAGAAATTCTGTAGCATAATTCATATCCGAAGGTTAATTAAGCCTGTTTGTGCTTTTATATTCAGTAAAATACACAGTGTTTTTAAACGGCACATACAGGTAAATTTTTCTGCCCATTTGTGGAGGCAATATATATCCAAGGGGTTTCCCAAGCTTGTTAGTGGGTTAATTTGGAGTCAAATACATGGTGTTTATTTTTTCATATACAGATATTTTTCATCAAAAAGAGTCTGTACATTTTAGAACAAACAATATGTCAGACAGAGAGGTGACAGGCTCTTCACCTGCGAGTGGCCGGGGCAAAAACTCCTGGAGCAGGGAAGGTTTCAGACAGAAAAGGGGCGTCGCGAGGGGTCACTCGTGAGGCCCGAAAGCGGTGTCATCTAGGGCGTGTGTTTTTTCAGAACCCCAAAGTTCTTATTGACAGGGCATCCATTCCTAGAGGGGCCTGAAACCCCCGCCAAAATTTTGGTGGGAAACTAGACAAACCCTTTTGGCATGGCCCCCGGGGGGTCAGCGGCCCCCACGTCCTCAACCCGCCCTTCCCTCGGTTCCCCAAACCCGAGTCTACTATGTGGTCTGGGCTCAGCGCCCCTATACAGGGGTGAAAATTTTAGGGGCAGTCACAGTACTGGCAGGAAGAAATGGGGGGTATCCCCCCTGGGGGGTTTTTGGAGATTTGGGGGGATGTTGTGAGGGGTTACTCTGTACCAAGACCCGGGGGTGAGGCAGCAGTGACGATGAAAACAAAATCGATGATATGTAGCGACCGCCCCTTGGGAGCCGGGGGAACAAGGGTTTTAATCGTCAGGAGAAAAGGGTCAGCTTGGCTCAGGCAGGGGCAGCCACAAGTGGGGTTTTGTGGCCTGGTCAGAGGTAAAACGTGTGGGGTCAGAGCCCCGCGGCCCCGGGGGAAAAAACCCCTTCCGGTCCAAGAAAGTGCGGCAAGGGGCTCAGGGGGCCGGCGTAGTAGTACTCAGTGCGGGCTTGGGTAAAATATCTCGGCGGGGGTGGCAGTTTTTGGGAAAACACGGAGGAAACCCAAAAAGGGGATATGTTGAAACTGTGGGAGAAAGTGAAGCGGGCGGGAGTAACGTGGGACCAGGCCCCGCGTCAAAACCCTGCAGCGTCACCCTCCCGGGGGTGGGGAAAAAATGTTTGGTTTTCCCCGCCGCCCCGCAGCGCGCCCGTGGCACCATGCCATTGCAGCCGTCAAGGGTCCCCCACCTCGCAAAAGGGGGCTGTTCTCTTTGCCCCCCCAATGTCCTGCTCCTCGCATTTTATGGGCCACATCTTCAACAAAGGGGATTAAAAAAAAGACACTTATGTTCCCCAAAATCCTAAAGGGGGTGAGTGTCCGCCAATTGTTGGTATGCAGTCCCCCCTTTCCCCAAAGGTGGAAATTGCACCCTTTTAAAATAATGGTTGGGCCCAGCCGAGATGGGGAGTTCCAAGCCCTAATTTC
>JAODAL010068839.1:0-16633 GCA_025379985.1 Phyllomedusa bahiana
TTTTTATAACAATAAAAAAATACTGCCCCTATTCAAAGAATAAACTACTAAATATCCCCCTTTGTACAAAATATAACTACATAATACTGCCTCCTATGTACAAGAATATAACAACTATATAATATGCCCCTATGTACAAGAATATAAACTACTAAAAATACTGCCCTCCTATGTAAAAGAATATAACACTATAATACTGCCCCCTATGTTAAAAATAAACTATTTATAAAATTGCCCTATGAAACAAGAATATAACTACTATAATACTGCCCCTAGACAAGTTTTTAACTACTATAATACTGCTCCTATGTACAAGAATATAACTACTATAATACTGCCCCCTATGTACAAGAATATAACTACTATAATACTGCCCCTGTGTATAAGAATATAACTATTATAATACATTCCCTCATGTAGAATATTATAACTTATATAAAACCTTTCCCTCTATACATGAGTCCAGATCTTGTCCAGAATGTGAAGGTCGCAGGACTCATTACTGGAATAATTGGCGCCACATTGTACATCTCAGTTCTACTCGATCTGAACTGCATTTCACCTGACTTTGCAGAAAAAAAAAATTGGAAGAATTGAATTTTATGACATACGCTGCTGCCAAGAATCACCCGGCCGGCAGTAATCATTTCTGCGCAGTAACGGTATGAAATCAGAGGGAAATGATCCCGATCCTTAACAATGGATACGACATTCTCAACATGGCTGACATCTGCGAGGTGAAATACCGGGTAATGTGTGTTGTTGTGTAATCACAATGCCCAGAATATCTGATCAGAACTGTATAGTGATATACATAACTCGTTGGGGCCCAATAGCAAGGACTATATTGGCCCCTCATTATAATATTTTTGTTCCCAGGATTCCAATGGAATGTGACTTGAGTTGCCTCCCAGGGGGTGCAGATGTTGGGTTCTGACATCATACACTCCCACCACAGCTGCACCCTCCAGAATGAACAGGTTGAATGGTGAGAAAAACCCTTCAATCTCTCTTTATGGCATTGCAATAACTCATAGGTGGCGACATAGAGCACTGGAAGCTCCCTGCAACTGAACAGAGAGTCTGAGCTCTGTGCTCCAGCCTGAGGCATCAATGGGAGGAAAGTCTATATAAGAAATAATGGAGATTTACAGGTCATGGCTTTTGGAATATTCTCACTACGCGACTCAGAAAGGCCCAGGAAGTCTATAATGTGACTAACGACCCCCGAATGGAGCTGCCCTTTAATTCCTGGTCCTTATTGCAATGCTGCATTTTATTGTTCTCATTTCCTGTATTCATTGCCTGGTAGCTCATTACTTCTCGCCCTCTCCCCTCGCCCCCTGGGAGACCATCAGCATGATTGCAATGTTTCTGACACAATTGCGCGGTACATCTGGCCCCGGTGACTGCAATGATTGAATCCCCTACAGGTCAATAGGTGGCGGGGGGTGGGGAGGGCTGTGGCCATGAATCTCATAGATGCCAGACAGATATATAGGAAGCTTATAATTATCATATGGAGGTGACACTGACATCATGACGCTGGGGTGACCCGGTGAGACCTTTATAACTCACAGTCATAATCCAACTATCATAACACATCAATATGCACATAGTCAATACTCAGAAACTCGCTGACTTATGGGAGTCTAGAGGTTATAATCGCCACGGCTCTATTATACTGTGTCGGGGCCCAAACACTACCTCTTCTCTACTATCTATCTATCTATCTATCTATCTATCTATCTATCTATCTATCTATCTATCTCATATCTATCTATCTAATATCTATCTATCTATCTAATATTTATCAATCTATCTAATATCTATCTATCTCATATCTATCTATCTATCTATCTAATAACTATATATCTAATATCTATCTATCTATCTATCTATATAATATCTATCTATCTCATATCTATCTATCTATCTAATATATATCAATCTATATCATATCTATCTATCTCATATCTATCTATCTAATATTTATCATCTATTTCATATCTATCTATCTAATATCTATCTATCTATCTATCTATCTCATATCTATCTATCTATCTATCTCATATCTATCTATCTCATATCTATCTATATATCTATCTATCTATCTATCTCACATGTATCTATCTCATATCTATCTATCTCATATCTATCTATCTTATATCTATCTATCTCACATCTATCTATCTATCTATCTAGAAGATCATCCCAACCAAGGGAAAAATGGGGAACATGCGGCGCTCAGTAGGATTAAGAACCTAGGATTTACTCCAGATTTAAGGTATAAAAAGCGATTTATTTAAACTTGTGTGGGGAAGATATTCGCCTCCTCTGTTTAAAACAATAAAAGCCCTACGCGTTTCGCATCTGAACCGATGCTTCATCAGGGGTCTGATTGTTTTTTGTCTGTGCAAGCAAAGGACTGCAGGCTGCCAGGACATAGCTTCAAACGAGTTATATAACATCCCCATACGAGTGTTGTGCCTCTATTGGGAATAGCAAAAACTACCCGGGTGAGAAAAATTTACCTACCCAAATTTTAAACATCTTATTTACTGGACTTCACTATTGTGGCCCCTTTTTTGGTCCCCTCTTTTTTTATTTTTTATTGTATATCTACTACCCCCCCTTTTATCTATCTATCCATATCTATCATTCATATCTATCTATCTCAATTATCTATCCTATCTATCTTTTATCTATATCTTCTATCTCATATCTATCTATCTATCTTCATCTACTCATATCTTTCCTAAATCTATTTATCTTCTATTATTATCTTCTATCTATCTCTCATTTATCTATCTCATATCTATCTATCTTACTATCTTCCATATCTATTATCTCATATCTATTTTTCTCATATCTATCTCCATTATCTCATTCTACCATATCTATCTATCTCATATCTATCTATCTCAAATTTTATCTATCTCATATGTATTCATACTAACTATCTACTATCTATCTATCTATCTACTATCTATCTTTTCTCTATCTATTTTATCTATCCCATCCCATAACTAAACTAATATTTTTCTCCAAATATCCCATCTATCCCATCTATTTTCTTTTTTAATATCTAAAAATCTATCTATCATCATCTCAATCTATCTATCTCATATCTATCTAACTATCTCATATCTATCTCATACTATCTACCTATCTACTCATAACTATCTATCTATTTTCATAAACTATCTACCATAAACTAAAACTCATTAAACCCCATATCTATCTATCTAACCATTCCAGAGATACATATAAGAGTTGCTAAACACAAACTGGGCTGGGAAATTTTTTGGCCCGTTCCTCTAACAGTTTCCCCCCAACCCCCACAATTTTATATTCTATTAAAACGAAAGTCGGCAGGGAACATATTCCAGAAAACCCTTGAGCCAGAAAAGCTGAAATAGGCGGGAAATTTAAGGTTTCCCAAAAAGGAGTCCCTGGCCCCGGGTCTGCGGGGCCCCCCGGGGCTACTCCATGGCGGGCACACCGGTTATTTACACCCATGAAATTTCAAAAGTGCCCGCGAGCTCCACAAAACCCCAGCCGTCCCCTCCTAAAAGTGTGATTTTCCTGGAAGGGCCCTCCGGAAAACCCCCCAGCCCAAACCCCAAAAAGGGCCCGTGCACCGGGATAAAAAGGGAGTGAATGGCCCGGGAAAGGGCCCGCCTTTCCCCATAACCCGAAACCCTTAAAATCCCAGTATAAAATAAGGCCCTAAAAAAAGGGATCCATAATTGGCCTCTCCCCCCTCCTCCCCCAGTGCTAGAGGCCTTTTGAAGCAATATTCCCGGAAAAGGGGTGGAGCTCCACTTTGAGTTTACTAGTTTTTTGGGCACTAGAGGGGGCCGGGTCTAGCAAGGATCCTTTTCAGTTTTTTAAAGGAAGTTTTTTTTGGGTGGACTACTGAGGTTTGGGCCCCCCAAAAAATGGATTTTTGGGAGTGAAACCCCCACACCCCCGGGCAGACGGAGGTGCCTTTTGGGCCCAAAACCCCTGGGGGTTGATTTTTGGGTTTAAACCCGTAGTTGATTTTTTTTTGGGGGGGCCCCCAGTGGAGAAAGATTTTTGGGGGCCACCAGGGGGTTGATTTCTTGGGCCACCCCAAAAAAGAAATTATTTCTTGGGGGGCCGGGCCCGGGAGAGTTTATTCTTGGGGCCCCCACCAGGGGTTTATTCCTTTGGGGGCCCCCAGTAGAGCTTTTATTGGGGCCCCCAGTGGAAGGGTGATTTTTGGGGGCCCCCAAATTTAGAAAGATTTGGGGGGAGCCCATGGAGTTGATTCTTTGGCCCACCCAGTTGAAATGATTCTTGGGGCCCACCATTGGGGTTTATTCTTGGGGGCCACCCTGGAGTTTTTATTCTTGGGGGCCCCCAGTGGAGTTGATTCTTGGGGCCAAACCCGTGGAGATGAAATTTTTTGGGGCCCACCATGGAAATTTTTCTTGGGGCCCCCAGTGGAAAATGATTCTTTGGGGCCCACCATGGAGATGATTCTTGGGGCCTACCAGTGGAAATTATTCTTGGGCCAACCCGTGGAAAGATTCCTTGGGGCCCACCAGTGGAAAATTTTTCTTTGGGGGCCAGTGGAGATGATTCTTGGGGGCCCCCAGGGGGGAATGATTCTTTTTGGGGCCCCCCCAGGAAATTTTTTCCCTTGGGGGGCCCCCATGGAGATGAATTTTTGGGCCAAACCCGTGGAGATGATTTTTTGGGGGGCCCACCAGGGGAAAATGAAATTTTTGGGGCCACCCGTTTTGGGGAAAGATTCTTGGGGCCCCACCATGGAAATTATTCTTGGGGGGGCCCCTTGGGGAAAGATTCTTGGGGCCACCAAATGGAGTTGATTCTTGGGGGGCAAACCCGTGTAAAAAAGGTTTTTGGGGACACCGTTTAAAAAGGTTTTTTTTGGGGACCCCCAGTGTAAATGGTTCCCCTTGGGGAAAAACCAGTGTTTTAAAAGGTTCTTTGGGGGCACCAGTGTAAAAGGGTTCTTGGGGCACCAGTGTAAAAGGTTTTTGGGCCCCTATTGAGCTGACTTTTTGGACCCACCCTGCAGCTACTGCCCATGCCTCTAGCTTTCTTTTTCTCTTTCTCTGCCTTTTTACATGAAAAGTGTCCCCAGGTTTGCTATTCTCAGTGGCCCACCATGCCCAGGGGCCGGGTGGGAGTTTCCCCTACTCCCATGTTGACCAGTCCCAACCCGGTTGCACTCAGGGTTGGGATCCTGGGCATAAATGTGAGGAAACATAAGCAGGGTAAATCTCCTCTCCAGGTTGTTACAATGTGTCAGTGCAGGTAAGATGTATCAGTCTGGAGCCCAGGTTCACCTGCTGCTATAGAGGATGCAGCGCTATCACCTGCGAGGACGGGTTCTATCTATTGACAGAAAGCAGAGGTCTTTTATATGAAAGTTCTGAAACTTTTGGGAAGTTCAGTCAATCTACCATCTGCCGTATAATAAATGATCTGACGGTTTCCAGTCGCCGCCATTTACATCGCTCCTCTGATAATAGAACAAATCCACGCGCCGGTAAACTGCTAAAATACATTTCCTTATGTCAACTTCTTTCATGTCAAAGACAGAGACAGAGAGACCTTAAAAGAGACAGAGGGAGTAAGAGAGAAACTGAGAGGTGGAGAGAGAAATAGAGAGGAAGAGAGACAGAGAGGAAGAGAGACAGTGAGACATAGAGAGGAAGAGAGACAGAGAGGAAGAGGAAGAGAGACAAGAGAGAAGAGAGGGAAAGAGAAAAGAGAGGGGGAGGAGAGAAAGAAAAAGGAAGAGAGACAGAGAGGAAAAAGAGGGAAAAGAGACCAAAGGGGACAAAAGGGAGAAGAGAGAAAGAGAAGGAAGAGGAAGAGAGACAAAAGAGAAAAACAAAAGGAAGAGAGACGAGAGGAAAGAGGAAGAGAGACGGGAGGAAAGAGGAAAAAGAGACCCTAGAGAAAGAGAGAAAGAGAGGAAGAGAGAAAGAGAGGAAAAGAAAGAGGAAGAGAGACAGAGAGAAAGAGAGACAAAAGGGGAAAAAGAGGAAGAAAGACAGAGAAAAAAGAAAAGAGGAAGAAACAGGGGAAAAGAGGAAGAGAGGGCGGAGAAAAGAGGAAGAGAAAGAGAGAAGAGGAAGAGAGACAGAGAGGAAGAGAGACAGAGATATAGAGAGGAAGAGAGACAGAGAGGAAGAGAGACAGAGAGGAAGAGAGACAGTGAGACATAGAGAGGGAGAGAGACAGAGAGAAAGAGAGGAAGAGAGACAGAGAGAAAGAGGAAGAGAGAAAGAGAGGAAGAGAGACAGAGAGGAAGAAAGAGGAAGAGAGACAGAGAGAAAGAGAGGAAGAGAGACAGAGAGGAAGAAAGAGGAAGAGAGACAGAGAGAAAGAGAGGAAGAGAGGAAGAGAGAGAAAAAGAGGGCAGAGAGACAAAAGAGGAAGAAAGACAGAAAAGGACAGAGAGAAGGAAGGACAAGAGAGGAAAAAGAGACAGAGAGAAAGAGAGGAAGAGAGACAGAGAGGAAGAGGAAGAGAGACAGAGAGGAAGAGAGACAGAGAGGAAGAGAGACAGAGAGACATAGAGAGGAAGAAAGGAAGAGAGACAGAGAGACATAGAGAGGAAGAAAGAGGAAGAGAGACAGAGAGACATATAGAGGAAGAAAGAGGAAGAGAGACATAGAGAGGAAGAAAGAGGAAGAGAGACTGAGAGAAAGAGAGACAGAGAGACATAGAGAGGAAGAAAGAGGAAGAGAGACAGAGAGGAAGAGAGACAGAGAGACATAGAGAGGAAGAAAGAGGAAGAGAGACAGAGAGACATAGAGAGGAAGAAAGAGGAAGAGAGACTGAGAGAAAGAGAGACAGAGAGGAAGAGAGACAGAGAGAAAGAGGAAGAGAGACATAGAGAGGGAAAAAGAGGAAGGAGACGAGAGAAAAGAGACAAGAAAAGAGAGGGAAAAGGAGAAGACAGAAAAAAGAGAAAACAAAAGAGGAAATAGGAGGAAAAAAGAGGAAGGGGAGACAGAGAGAAAGGAAACAAGAGAGAGAGAAAGAAAAAGAAAAGACAAAAGAGACTAGAGAAAGAAAGAGGAAGAGAGATGAGAGAAAAAGAAAGAGAGGACCCGAGGAAAGAAGGAAAAAGAGGAATAGAGACCCAAAGCATAAAAGAGGAAGAAAGAGGAAAGAGAGAATAGAGAGAGGAAGAGGAGGGGAGAATAGAGGAAGAGAGAAAGAGACAAAGAAAGAAAAGGCGAGAAGAGAGACTTAGAGAAACCAAGAGGAAAAGACAGAGAGAAAGTGAGACCAAACGACCAGAGCGAGAGAGAGAGACTGGGAGAGATAAAAAGAGGGAAAGACTGAAAAAAGTAGACTGAAAGAAAGAGACAGTGAGAGCGAGAGAGACTGTGAGAAAGACAGTAAGAGAAAGAGACACCACGACAGGCAGAGAGAGAGAGCGTCAGCTAACAAGAGAGCAGGTGAGACTGAAAGAGACAGAGATGGCCAGAGAGAGAGACAGCAAGACAGAGATGGCCAGAGAGACAGCAGGACAGGACAGACAAAGAAAGAAAAAGAAAGCGATGGAGAGGAAGAGACCAATAGAGAGTATGCAAAAGAAAGAGAGAAACAAAGAACGACAGAGACATAAAAAGAGACAGTGACAGAGAGGTTTAGAGAGACAGAGCAAGTTACAGAGAAAGAAGGAGAGGAAGAAAGAGAAAAAGAGACATAGAGAGTCAGAGAGGGCACTGGGTGCTACATCAGGGGCGTTGCTACAAGGGGTGCAGCAGTAGCAGTCGCTACCGGGCCCTGCACCCTGAGGGGGCCCAAAAGCCCTTCTGCCACATGAGACCCCAGTATTGTAAATGGCACAGGGTAACTGGGGGCCCCATTTCACTTTTTGCACTAGGTCCCAAGAGCTTGAAGTTACGCCTCTGTGCTCCATGCCCAGGCTGTGCGTGTATTTGGCGGTCTCCGGAGTGTGGAGCACTAGGGGGTGGGATGAGGAATAAGCTCCACGTCCCGGCAGTCCCATGTAGATCTCATAACATCCAGGTTGCATCCGTCCTGCCTTTACCCGAATCCAAAAATAGTGCGCTGAGAGTGGATCCGGCGCTCCTGCCAGATCCTCTCCCCTGCAGAGGGTCACATCCTGGGAGTAATACTGACTCCTGCCTCAACCATCCTATAGAACTTCTATTGATTCTAAGATCTCTGCTTCCTGTCAGTGAATAGGAACGTTCCTATTTGTTTCCAAAGGCTGAAAACTTTGACAGATCTCATACTTAGCGCATATTCACATCAGATATTTCTGTGGAGCAATCATTTCTATGCCATAGAGCAGATTTCTGCGGACCCCAACCAATCCGCCGCATGTGGACTGACCCTCGAATCTATCTCTATCCCTGTGAGTTTGTTACAATGTATCAGTGCAGGTAAAATGTATCAACCTGGAAAGAGAACCAAGAAAACTTTTTTCCCCCTAAAGTCTTGCAATACCAGACACAGCCTGCATGCCAAGGGGGGCGCTGTTTCTGGCAATACTGCAGATATTTGCTGTTCTGGTTGGGCTGTAAACTTGCGCCCCTCGCCCCGGTGCCCCTCTGTCGCCGGGCGGCTGTGCTGTGCTCATGTAAGAGGTTGCATGTTGTGTTTCGCCGCGGCCCCTTCTGGTCCATGTCATTCTATGTCAGCTCCAAACAACTTACAAAGGACTTTAAATATTTATACCAATCTATATTCCAGATATACAAAAGGCGCTCAGCATGCCTTCCCTAATACTCATGAGGGGAATGGAAGTTTTCAGGGAGAAGCCGCTCTCCGGGGCCGTACGTGCCGGGGGTAATTGCAGGGCGATAACCTTAGTTAAGCAAGTCAATCAGAGGTGACAAGACGGTTCCTCTCCCAGAAAAATGGCCCCGACTTAAAGGGGCCGCACTCTACTCTCACAGCAGCCGCTCTTCACCTTCTCCATAGACAGGGATGGCAGCACAGTTGTCATAGGGGTTGTCACTCAGCTTTTCCAGACCCCGGAATGGTGACTATAGGTAGTTATGCATTGGGTGTTTCCATCTCACATATGGATGATATATTGATAGGATACACAATCCTTGTGTGATGGGTGCAGGTTCCGGATCTGGGACCCACATCTATGTCAGGAACAGGCCCCAAAAGTGTCGGCTCAGAATGGAGAATCGGTCACGCTGGTACATGACTCTCTGTTCTATTCTATAGGAGGTGTACTGAACACAGCGCTCCCCAGGACTGGGAACTCCCAGAGAGCAGAATGGAGAACACAGAGCTCCCCAGTACTGGGAACTCCATAGAGCAGAATGGAGAACACAGCGCTCCCCTGTACTGGGAACTCCCATAGAGCAGAATGGAGAACACAGCGCTCCACTGTACTGGGAACTCCTATAGATAAGTATGGAGAACACAGTGCTCCCCTGTACTGGGAACTCCTATAGATAAGAATGGAGAACACAGCGCTCCCCTGTACTGGGAACTCCTATAGAGAAGAATGGAGAACACAGCGCTCCCCTGTACTGGGAACTCCCATAGAGGTGAATGGAGAACACAGCGCTCCCCTGTACTGGGAACTCCCATAGAGGAGAATGGAAAGAACACAGCGCTCCTCTGTACTGGGAACTCCCATAGAACAGAATGGAGAACACAGCGCTCCCCTGTACTGGGAACTCCAATAGAACAGAATGGAGAGAACACAGCGCTCCCCTGTACTGGGAACTCCCATAGAACAGAATGGAGAACACAGCGCTCCCCTGTACTGGGAACTCCCATAGAGCAGAATGGAGAGAACACAACGCTCCCCTGTACTGGGAACTCCCATAGAACAGAATGGAGAACACAGCGCTCTCCTGTACTGGTAACTCCATAGAACAGAATGGAGAACACAGCGCTCCCCTCCTGTACTGGGGGAACTCGTATAAACAGATGGAGAACACAGCGCTCCCCTGTACTGGGAACTCCATAGAGGAGAATGGAAAGAACACAGCGCTCCGCTGTACTGGGAATCCCATAGAGCAGAATGGAGAACACAGCGCTCCCCTGTACAGGGAACTCCCATAGAAGAGAAAGGAGAACACAGCGCCCCCTGTACTGGGAAACTCCATAGAGGAGAATGGAGAAAAACAGCGTCCCCTGTACTGGGAACTCCCATAGAACAGAATGGAGAACACAGCGCTCCCCTGTACTGGGAACTCCCATAGAGGAGAACGGAGAACACAGCACTCCCCTGTACTGGGAACTCCCATAGAACAGAATAGGGAACACAGCGCTCCCCTGTACTGGGAACTCCCATAGAACAGAATGGAGAACACAGCGCTCCCCTGTACTGGGAAACTCCATAGAGGAATGGAGAACACAGCACTCCCTGTACTGGGAACTCCCATAGAACAGAATATGGAACACAGCGCTCCCCTGTACTGGGAACTCCCATAGAACAGAATGGAGAACACAGCGCTCACCTGTACTGGGAAATCACCTAGAGCAGAGTGGAGAGAACACAGCGCTCCCCTGTACTGGGAACTCCCATAGAACAGAATGGAGAACACAGCGCTCCCCTGTACTGGGAACTCCCATAGCACAGCTTAGCACAGGCTCATACAGGTGTGTGCGTAGTGTGGGCATAGTTACCTCTGTTTCTTTGTATTGCTGACTGTTTCCTTTACTCTGTATTGTAATCTATGGGCTAAGGTTGGAGGGAAACATGAACAGCTCCGGATTTGATTCCCCTGTAACCTGTGTAGTGAGTGTTATTCTTTGTCTCTGTACATCCCTGGATGGAAAAAAAAAAAGCAGCGAGTTACATAATTCTGTCATCCTGATGAATTTATTCCGCGCCCGCACGTCGCGCTGCTGCACCTCCAGAATCTATCATTTAAATTGGTTTTCAGAGAGTCCGGCTGACGGTGACGCGGCGGCGCCTCAGGAGTTTTTTGGGCCATTTCTGTTTGTACCACGAGAGAAGCGAATTCAGGCAGGATCCACAGGTCGCGTTGGCAACAACGATAAAACTGAGCAGTGAGTCACAAAACTGAAACCGCACAAGTTCGCTCCAGCGCTCGTCAAACCCGGCAAGGCCGAGGCGGCCATTTTGCTGCCCGAAATAAGACGAAGGGGTCTCGCTATCAAAAAGGATTTGCTTGCTCTTTTGTTTTCCAAATCTACAGGATATTTTATATGGTGCCCTCCCTCTGGTACTACACCAGGAAATGTATAACTGAGTTGTCAGTTTGACGCTATCCAATCAGTGATAATGTCAGACTGTGCAGAAACCCTCTCAATTGGGAATGGTTACACCCACTTGTCAGTTTATTCATACATTGCCAGGAGGAACAACAGAGGGACAACACGATGGAAAGTCTTGTTTTCTTGGGGAATGCAAAAAGGCAAATCCATGTGCCATTAAAGGGGTTTTGCCACGATCTCATTTCATACTTCCTGCATCCAGCTCTTCAGCTCTGTGTGCTCAGAAGGGGGCGTGTGTGATTTGTTTGAATTGCATATCATGTGACCCAGCAGGATGACATCACCAGGCCTTTCCTCTCTCTAGTCAAAGAAAGGTCTGTTTATGTAAAGAGTTGTGAGTAGCTGAGAGGTAAAGTTTTTGCCTCCAGACACAAGGGTCCTAGGTTAAAATCCCTGCAGGAACCAAACCTGTGTTGTTGTTATTTTTTCTGTATCAATGCACAGACCTGATTGAGGTTTCTTTTTTATTTTTTTGCACTGTTTGACTTAATACTAAGGAGGACAGAGGACGGGAGTAGAGTGACAGCACCTGGGGTTTGAACACTCAGTAGCTGCCTGAGGGAGAGTGATGTCTGAGCATGTGCACCAGGATGGGGAAGCTCTCAGCCCGGGTGAAACCCCCCTGGAGACGAGCTGTAAACCCAATGGATCACTAAAGGGCAAAAAAACAAAAAAGTGCGAATTTTTAATAATGATGAATGGTGAAAATGTTTATTATGTAATTTTCAAACTTCCCACATCAATTTTACTTCATAGCAAAACCCCTTTAAATTCTTTCTTCTTGGGAGCCTGGGATACTCTGAACTTATCCCCCACATCTATTACATTCCAGACAACTGCTCCACATTTCCTTTATTCAGACCAAAAGTTATGACTGAATAATTAACGTACTATGTCCTCCTTGTAATAATTATATAGACTCAGGTGTATTTCTAAAAAAAAGTAATGTCACTTGTAGATTATATACAGATTATATACGATAATAAAAAGAAAAATAATGCTAAAAAAAAGTAGAAATCTATAGAACAAAAAAAAATCAAAACATTTTTTATATAGACTTTTTTTTAAAAATAATATTAAAATCGTTAAAGGGGGAATATGGTTTAATTAAAAACATTTTTAATACCCTAATAAGACATTTCTGGCTAATATTGACTGATACCACTTCTGATTTAAATCCAAAAATAAAAAAAAGAAATAAAAAATTAATAAAAAAATATAGAAAAATGTATAGAAAAAAATTATTAACCATTTCCTATGTACACTTTTTTCATACAACGTTATAATCGTTAAAGAGTTTAAAAAAATATTTCAATACCCTAATAGGACATTTTTGGCTAACATTGGTTTTTAGATCATATACAAAAATAAAAATTCAAAAAGTTCCCAAAAATATAGAAAAAGTTATAGGAAAAAAAATGATTGGCTATTTTACTTTTTTTACCGCAATCATTTAAGGGGTGATTTGGTTTTAAACAAAAATGTTTCAATACCCTGATAGGAGATTTTTTGTAAATGTTGGCTGATACCACTTCTAGATCAATTTGGAATTTCCAAATAAAATCTAAGAGAGACATGTATGAAAATTGTGTAGGTCTAACACTTTATTTGTTGCCCATAGCAACCAATCACAGCTCATAGCAACCAATCAGAGCCCCATAGCAACCAATCAGAGCCCATAACAACCAGTCAGAGCTCATAGAACCAAATCAGAGACCAAAAGAGCCACCAATCAGAGCCCATAACAACCAATCAGGGCTCATAGCAACCAATCAGAGCTCATAGCGACCAATCAGAGCTCATAGCAACCAATCAGAGCCCATAACAACCAATCACAGCTTATAGCAACCAATCAGAACCCATAGCAACCAGTCAGAGCTCACAGCAACCAATAAGAGCCCATAGCAACTGATCAGAGTCCATAACAACCAATCAGACCTCATATCAACCAATCAGAGCCCATAGCAACTGATCAGAGCCCATAGCTACTAATTCAAACTCAGCTTTTATTTTCTCAGAGCACAATATGAAATGAAAGGGGAGCGCTGATTGGTTGCTATGGGCTCTGATTGGTTGCTATGGTTCTGATTGGTCGCTATGGGCTCTGATTGGTCGCTATGGGCTCTGATTGGTTGCTATAGGCTCTGATTGGTTGCTATGGGCTCTGATTGCTTGCTATGAGCTCTTATTGGTTGCTATGAGCTCTGATTGGTTACTATGAGCTCTGATTGGTTACTATGAGCTCTGATTGGTTGCTATGGGCTTTGATTGGTTGCTATGGGCTCTCCTTAGTTGCTATGAGCTCTGATTGGTCACTATGGTCTCTCATTGATTGCTATGGGCTCTCATTAGTCGCTATGGGTAACAAAGAAAATCATTGACCTAGACAGTTTTCATACATTTGACCATAACAATCGATAGAACAGCAAAAACCGTATTAACCTTTTTTATGTACACCTATTATAACATTATAATTGTTAAAGGGGATTTTGTGTTTAAAAAAAAAATGAATTAAATCCCAGTAAGACATTCTTAGCTAATATCAAGGACCTCCCACTCGATAACTTGATAAAACGACTTAAAAAATAATAATATCGGGGTTCCTCCATTTAGGACCCTCATCTATTATCAAATACAAGCAGTACCTCTTACTCCGGAGGACCCCGCACCTCCCTACATTACACTGACATCCCATTGATTTTAATAGGAATGGTGTAATACTTCATATCACCTGTGGTGGCACTGTAGGGAAACTGAGCACTTGTTGTTAGGCGCCTCCAGCGATCACTGCTGATCACAGCAGGAATTGTGTAATCTGCTTATCAAATTGAGGTTGTCTGAAGCTGACAACCCTTTAAAGCCCTTTAAGGGCATCTGTATATCACTAAAAAAAAGAAGTCACTCGTATGACCACAAACCGCCATATAACCCGCTTCCCGGCTGTGTCATTCTCACAACCCCGATACATGTCAATGACATCCCACTGCAGGGCTATGAATATTTCATAGGACTCTGTAGCTGCCCGTGGATGCCCACCGTGCCCCCCAAGGACGCCGACTAATCCGGCTTCATTTGGGCTTTGTTTTTTTCCTGTCATTTCTCTACCTGTCATAATAGCAGATGATAGCGGTGTCACAATCATCCTTCTCTTACAGCTCAGCTGACGGCTGGTCCTTGGCCCACACAACGCCCACACACACGCCGCGTGCAGGCTATCGCCATCCGAAAGAATGGTACATACAGCGCAGGGAAACCTCATGAGGCGAGAGCAGCTGCTGTGAGGCATGCGGGCTACACATTAACTCCTTCCTGACAGCCGGTCATAATAATATGACTTGTTGTTTTTTTTCCAAGAGCCATAACTTTTTTTGCTTTTACATTTACATAGACATATAACATTTTTTGGGGAGCCGGACGAGATGCCCTATGTAGTGGCGCCATTGGCCGCACCATAGACTAGACTTGGAAACCGAAAAAGAATCTTAAGCGGGGTGGAATGTGAAAAAAAATATTACGCTATGATTATTTGTATGCGTTTACTTTTCTTTACATATGAAAAGTTATGTGTATTCTACAGGTCGGGCCGATTCCAGTGATACCAAATATGTTGGGTTTTAGTAATTTAAAAAAAAAAAAAAAATCTACACCATTTTCTGCGACCAATAATTTTCACATTTTTCCATGCATGAACCTGAGTGGGGGCTTGTTTTTTGCGGGCTGAACCGGTAGCAATTTTGGGATGCATGCTGCATTTTATATACATTCTCTGGGGATGTGAAATGACCCAAGAAAACGCATTTTTGTAGACTGACACGTCTTACACCTGTTTTAAATGTATTGGGAATGTTTCGTGTCAAAACTGTCCCTGTTTGGTTGTGACGGAAGTTGTGAAAAAATTTGAGTATGGGACATCCCGAAGATGTGACCCTAACACTAACTGTAATTGTAACCCTAACCCTAGCCAAGGACTTCAAGGGATTTGATTCACTTTTAACATGTAGGGAAAAGTAAATGAAGACTATTATCAAATACATTGCTGTTCTGATTTTGCTTTGTTCAGGAGATAAAGGAAATTTCATCTACAAGTTTCTTTGGTTAGCGATCACCTCTCCCTGCTCGCTCTTATCTGATTGTTCCAGCAGCCCTGTCCGACCATGGGACCCACTCCCGTTGATTTCTTCCTGTAACACAGGACTTGTTACCTAAGTGAACGAAAATTTTTTAACCCCCCCTTTTTAGAGCTCTGTAGCCTTGTGCACTAAAGATTATAAACCTCCTGCACTCATGTCACTGTAACAAGCTCAGCTAAAAACAGCACTACTGTAGACCCACCCACAGCCCCCAGAGGCTAATTTTGAAGCTCCTGGGGCCCCATGCAAAAAAATGAAATGGGGCCCCCCCGCTACCCTGTGCCCTATATAAATCTGGTATTTTTAAAAGGGCTTTGAGCCCCCCAGGCTGCAGGGCCCGAGTGGCTGCTACCCCTCCCCCCCTTAAAAGCTACGCCCCCTTTCACAGCCCACCAGGAAGGTAGTCCCGAAGCTGTGAAACTACATGGTGGGACAACCCCTTTACGGGTGAAGACTAGTGAGCTCTTCATGTTGTACGGGGTTCACCATGCGCCTCCAACAGGCGTCATAACACCTGTCCTGCAGCCTCACTACCAAGCCCTGTCTACCTACAGCCGTTTTCCCCCTTAAAATGGCCCCCCTCTAAATTTAAAACCTGCAATATTAAAAAGCTTCTTATGTTGTTACATGAGATAATAAGGAGCGATACGGAGGCGGCGAGAGGCCCTCGGAGTCCAGCAAGATTTTCATTGGCTCAAGCCCAGTTTCCTGGTAAACCGGTTGCCCGCGCGGGTCGGGGGTCACAATATGGCTGTCACTTTTGTAGTTACCTATTCCTATCTACCTGCTGCCGGATTCCTTTGCTTCCCTTGGGTAATGAAAAATGAGTTTAGGACTCCAGGAAAGGGCTCTTCCTGACAGACAATTAGAGTTGGAGGATTAAGCCAGGGCCCCGCAAGCTCGAAACGGCACCACTTTCCCTTTGCAGAAGGTCGCCCATGCTCTCACGTGTCCTACCTGCCAGTAGCTTAATGCCAGGCGCGTGACCGGGGTTCCCGCCCCCCAAAAATTTTTTAAATCCATTTTAGCCGTTAACCGTCAAAAAGGCGCCCAAAATTTTCAAAAAAAAAAAAGGATTATCAATAAAACTGGCTTGAAACACATGTTCTGTGCGTGAAACGCGTCAAGTTTTGTTTGATGAAATAAATTGGTACCTTTTAACCATAATCCCTACTGGATGTGGTGATTTCTTATAAAATATTGTAACAGAGTTTTTTTTACTTGTATTTTATGGC
>JAODAL010068840.1:0-16633 GCA_025379985.1 Phyllomedusa bahiana
GTAGGTGGGGGAAAACTTTAAATTGGGTAGGTAGCAAAACCCCAAATTTAAAGGAAGAGGGGAAAAGGCCTCGGTACATAGTTTAACCCCCTTGGTAGACAAGTTGGTAGGCCTTAGGTAGATTATAGAAACCCCAGGTAGGGGCCCAGCGGTTGGGGGGGTGGGCCAAGATATGGGTTGGTAGGCCCCAGTTAGGTAAATAGGTAAACCCCGGGTAAGGCCCAAAGTAATTGGGGCCCTCGGGAAGATACTGACAGGCCTAAGGTCAGTTAGAAGGCTCCAACTAGGTAGGCAGGCTGGTCCCAGTAGGTAGGTAGCTCCCATGTAGGTAGGTAGACTGCAGGCCTCAGTTAGGTAAGTATTTTGGTCACAGGTTTGTAGGTAGGCCCCTCTTATGGAGTTAGGCAGTAGGTAAAGAGGCTCCAGGTAGGTTTTTACATAGGTCCCAGATATGTAGGTATGAGGGGGTGGGCCGGGCCCATTGTAAAAAAAAAAAAAAAAAAATACATTTTTCCTTCTTACAGCTCCCCTGACAAGTGGCAGGCTGGCTTCTCCATGTGAAGCTCGGTGTAGGCGATGCAATAACGTGCCATCATTGCGCCACCTACATCAATACTCACGGCGGCACCTGGTAGGTTTAAGGCCTAAAGCCCTTAGAAAATGGTGAAAAGGGCAGGGGGTGGTTTAATGGTCCCAATTTTGTTGTAAGGGGGATAAAAAAATATTATCTGACTGACAGACTTAATAATCAAGGGTAATTGCCCCCGATCCCAGGGACCTGCATCTGAATGCTCATGACAAAGGGCCCAGGCGTCCTGAGGCAGGATGCGCCAGCCTGGCCCCCTGCATTAGTTTTCTCACTGCTGAGGTCACACAAAGGTTCCCTGTGGTAATTGAGGCAAGAAATACTGTAGACTGGAAACTTGCAGCAGTTCTCTTAAAAAGAGCTTGACAGGAGGGAAACTGCAAAGCAACATGCAATGAATGCTGCAGAGGGACATGCCAGAAATATAGTGGTTACAGCAAGCTCCAACTCAGTCTCTCTAAAATATTATTGACAAGATAAGAGGTGAAGACAAAGTAAGAGACCAACTTTGCAAACTGTTGACTGCTGTGTGAGTGATACTCCAACATGTGTGTATCTGTGTTGCATGGTTACTATTTCATGTGTACGGTGTGCCTGACATACTGTGTGTGAGGTGAGCATGTTGAGTAGTGGAAGGAAGTAGTTTTGGACCCAGATAGAGGAATGCTAAAGGTGCCTAAATTTTTTTTTGAGGCATATTGGAAAACTGTAGGCCAGAGAGTGCTTGTTAAACTAGAAAAGTATAATTGAGCAAGAGGCTGGAGTGGCTTTTCTATTGTGAGAGATGTAGTTGTCTGTAGACCAGGAAGTATGACAAGAAGCCTGTGGTGATGATGTGTACAATATTAGCTGATACATAGGGGTGAAACTCTGAAAGTTTGGAAAGGTGTCTCTGAGAACAGACCGTGAGCTGGCTGTGAAATGGTTTGCATATCAGAGTGTAGTAGCTTAATAATTTCATCTGTTGGAAAGAACAACTTGATAAGTTGTTGCTAAAGCATACAGGCTGTGAGGGTTCCCAGCTTTGGAGGAGCAGCAGGTCTAGTAAGTCTTTTTGGGATACCAGCAGAGATACCATGTTCTTTCCATTGTCTGTCATCATGGTTCCGATTTTCAGTAGTCACAGAGAAAGCAAAGAATCGATTTAGTCTTTCATGATGCAGAGCAGTTCCTCCCCTGTGTGACTTCGTTCGCTAAGGCAAACCAGGTGTAGAATTGTGTGACACCGCCGTGCCCTGCACATGCGGTATGCTGGTGGAGCACTAAGACTTGTTGCTGCAGTGGAGGTTGAGGTGGTGAAGGAGGTGGACATTGGCACAGAATCAGCAGTTTGACAACGTGGGGGAGAAAGTGGCGTCTCCTGCCCAAATGCTTTTTCCAAAATTCCTATGTCCCTTTTGATAGTTTCTTTAGTCCATAGTGTGCTACTGTTTTTTGAATTTGAATGTGTATATGTATTGTTGCCACACCAATGTGCATTTGTTTTTTTCAAACAAAGTTTTTTGATGTGCAAAACCAAATGTTGTTTTTGACTTTATGTAGGGAGGAGTGGCTGCCTCCATTTTGGTTTTTGCACCCCACCCACTTTCTCAGGTTTTAAATCAGCGTAGTGTGATTTGAAGCAGGTATCTTCACTCCCGGAAGTGTGCTGGTCTGAACAGGACCCAATAGAGGTAACAATAGCGTAGGACCCTCCTGCACTGAGGTCCCGTTGAAGTTTCGGAGGTGGGCTTAAGCCGTTTTGTCCAAAAGTGTGAACTAAAAACCTCAAAAATGTTTCCATGTAACCTAGTTAGCAGTAATGTTTTTTCCCAAATTCCTATGTCCCTTTTGCTAGTTTCTTTAGTCCATAGTGTGCCACTGTTTTTTGAATTTTAATGCACAGATTCTACATATATACATGTTCAGCTCCTCTGGTGTCTGGGCAAAAACTGCCACCAACGTGATTTTTGCCACCAACGCGTCACCCTGACTGACTGCTACCGCTGCTGCCCCGGTGAGCCCCTGCACTCCTACTTTCTGGGCTGGAGGAGACCTGTAATATCCTAAAAGACTGAACTGGCTGTAATGGAGATGTGTGCATGTGAGAAATACACATGTTGTATTTCAAAGACAGTTCACCACAATAAGTGAAAAAAGTAACTCTTTGGCACAGAGAACAATATCCCAAAAGACTAAACTGCCTGTAATGGAGATGTGTGTATATGACAAAAGCACAAACTGTATTTCAAAGTTTTTTTTTAGACAAATAAGTTATTTGACAAAATTCCTGTCGACACCCTCTACACTCTTTCACAGAGTGGGGGGCTCTACATGTATCAGCGTTTAACAGAACAGGTTCTGTCATTGGTGTAAAAGGAGTGCGCTCTTTGATGCTATAGTGCCCTCTGCTCAGTTCTTTGTAGCTGGCGCTGACATAACCCTGTCCGACCGTCTTCCCTCTTCAGTTATTTGGTCAGTTTTAACCCCGTAACTGCCCAGATAAATGAAGTGTGAAGCATTTCTAAGAGCGCCGCCTGTCATCTGCGTGTCATACTAAATCACAGCATTGTTTCAATACCAAACCATGCTCCCTATGCATATTTCTGCATGGCACAATGTTCTACAACACCATACTGGGCTATCTGCAGCTAAGAAATAGCTGTTTTCAAATAAATTCGGAACAAAACTAATTTTTGGAAAATAATTTGGCAAATCGTCCAAATCGAATTTTTGAGAAATTCGCTTGTCTCTAGTAACAGACACTGGTGTGGTCTGCTTTTCCACCTGTACAGCAAGGAGCTTGCAAATTGCTTGAAAATATCTTGGAGTAGTAGATCATAGAAATAGTAACTAAAAATCCATAGCATACACTACGATTAAGGAAATCACCCAAAACGCACATACATCTGGCTACGAATTGTATAGACAATAATATGTATGTTCCATAATTTTTAATTAATTAATCAATTGAAGTTTTATTTATGGAAGAATGCTTCCCAACTGGATTACTGGTTAACATTTCTATAAAAACCTATCTTAGTCCAGGAACACTATGGTAGAAAGGAGATTTTAGTAGAGAAAGGATTAACAGTATCAAGGCTGGATGTGGCAGTGACTCATCTCCTGTCTATGAATAGAAAGCTATAGTGAGATTTGTTGCTGATGTGATGAAAGTGAATATGTTTGTGATTTTTTTATGTAGAGTTTTAACTGTAAGTTGTTGTATATGTTATCGTGCCAGTCTGTATAAAAGTTGTTTCTGTATTTGTTGTGTTTTAGTATGTTAAAGCACCTTTACCCTGCGCTATGACCAGTAGATTTTAAAGTAAACTGTAACCATCACACGTGTTGTGTCACTGTAAAGTGCAATATAAAAGAAAAGGCATCTATTAAACTATACATCCTGCAATCATGCTTTGAACGGTAAATTAATCTACTACTCGGCCATTGCACAATCCTACACTCTTCCTCCCTGCTTGTAAAAGGCATAGATGTAGGAACAATGAGCATAGTACTCAGGCTCCGTACCTCATAAGAACTTGATTTGTTGATTTCTCATGGGTATTGTCAAGGGTAATATCTGCTCTATTTTCGATCCACATCCTTGTATGCCATGATCCGCCATTTTGCATGCTTTTTTATTTATTTCTATATTATTCTTATTTGTATATTCGTAATTCATATTTTTAGAAGCATTTTTGAGCATAATGTGAAATAAAAAGCATGACTTACAGAAAACCACAAGGTTTACGGTCACTTGGAAAGTCCATTTGTCATTACGTCTAAAAAAATCCACAACCTGTTGTATCTAGACAGAGATGATCTTTAATACATACAGTGTCTATTTTTTCTCTCCAATACAGAGCACTGCTCTCCAATTAAGAATAAGCCAGAGAGACATAGAAGTCTCCATGTGTCTTCAACCAAAGTCCTACTTAATTTCCACCTCTGTATTCAGGCAGTTAACGTTAATAATCGACATTTTTGGTTCAATGACAAATAATTTACAGATCAGATCTCAGTACATAAATATCTGAAAAATATATTTTTAGATGTATTTTGTACATATTTGTCCATCCCGTACAATGCTACTTGCCTACCTTAATGTTTCTTAAAAAAATAGAAGAGTAATAGCAGAAAAAGATCACATCATACAGATTGATATTCCAAAAAGCAAGCAGCAGGCATAAAGCCAGCAGAAAACAATTTGCCCTGCTGTGCAGAGCACATATTGTGCATTCTCTACCAAATGTTATGTTACGTATTTGTTATAGGTGTATTGTTAACATGTACATAGCATTTTTTTCAGTAAGTAAAGAGAAGAGATAAACAGGAGATACAAAAACAACCAAGAGATTGTGCTAAATTTTTTCTGTCTATCTTATTCCTATCTGTGGTATAGACTGAGCATAAAATAAGGCTGCCAAAACTAAATTACTTGCAAGAGCTGTGTAACGGATGTCACCGCAACCCATGCACCGGGTTGCGGGCACCCCCTGCATCACCACACCTCCTGCAGCGAGTGGCGCTGCAACGCAGCTCTAAGGTCGTGGGTACACTCACAGCTCCGTCTTGTACTGACCTAACCTCGCTCCTGTTGCTTGCCAGGTGCACGCGTGGTACTGCAGTTAAATCTAAAGGGCCAGCGCACTGGTGATTTGGTATCACCGGGCGCTGACCCTATTTAAATCCTGCCCCTTCCTTGATTCCCTGCCAAATCGATAGTGCCTTAGAGCCTTAAGAGCAAGCATTCCATTGTGTTTACTGTCATTCTATGTACTGTATTTTTAGTCTCCGTCCCTCAACCACAAACCTTTGCCACCTGTCCTGACCTTTCTATCCGTCCCCAACTATGAGTTTGCTTCACGATTTTGTACCACGCTACACCTCAGCTGCCATCGCAAGCAAGTCACGCCGGGGGTAGCGACCTGGTAGTGTTCTGCCGCAGCAAGTCCATCCTGTCTTGTGGCGGACTCTGGTGAATACCGGAACTACTTAGACTCCGCTTTCTGGTGTGGCTTCTACCACCGATTGCGGTGGTCCAGTGGATCCACATCTCTGATCTGCCATTATGTTAGGCCCGCCGTTACAGTTCGATTCGGCCATGGATCCCACTAAAGTGCCTTTGCTGAGCGTCTCCAACCTCACCACCATCTTGGTCCAGCAATCGAAGCAGATTGTGCATTAGGCGCAGCAGCTTAACCAGCTAACTGTGATGATTCAGCAGCTCCTCGCCACTCAGAAGTAGCAGCCAGTTTCCATGGCTCCCGCTGTGGCAGCAGCTCCGATGATGTCCGTCGGCCCCAAGCTCCGTTTGTCTATGCCGCCGAAATTTGATGGGGACCCTAAGGCCTGCAGGGGCTTCATCACCCAGTTCTCCCTTCATGTAGAACTAATGGCCAGCCAGTTCCCATCTGAAAGGTTTAAGGTGGCCTTTGTGGTGAGCCTCCTCTCCGGAAAAGCCCTGGCCTGGGCTACTCCTCTCTGGGACAGAGATGACCTGGTCACGGCCAATCTCCCTATGTTCCTGGAGGAGTTCCGCGGTATCTTCGAGGAACCAGCCCGCGCATCCTCAGTTGAGACCACCTTATTGAACCAGCGGCAAGGGAACTCCTCCGTAGGTGATCATTCAGTTCAGTTATGCACCCTGGCTTCGGTATTGTCCTGGAATTATGCGGCATTGAGTGCCACATTCAAAAAGGGCCTCTCCAACCGATAAAAGATGCCCGCTTTGCTAGGGACCCTCCGTCTTCCCTGAGTGAGATTATGCATCTGGCCACTCGTATTGATGTACGTCTCTCGTAGACACAGGAGGAGCTCTATCAAGATCGTGAACTGGTCCAGTCACGTTTTCTACCCCGTCTTGCTCTGGTATTCCTACAGCCTCCAGTGCCTCCTGCTCTGTCCCCAACTGAAAAGGCCATGCAAGTGGATAGAGCCCACCTGACTCCACAAGAGCTATCTCGACAATGTGAGGAGAAACTGTGCCTCTACTGTGCCAGTCCTGAACATTTCTGCAGGGATTACCCGCTCTGTCTGTAGTGTCCGGGAAATGTGCCCACCTAGGCTTCGTGGGAGAGGGGTCCCTAGGTGTGAGCAATCCCTCTCCACGTCTGACCTTGCCTGTTCAGATCACAACCACTTCTGGAATCTCATTCCAAGTTGCCGCATCTGGATTCGGGATCAGCCGGGAAGTTTATGGATGCTACCCTGGCCCACTTTCAGACTAAACCGATGTCCCGTCAAGTGGGAACCTTACATAAAGAGAAGATTGCATACTTAGGGCGACATGTATGAATCTCGCCGGGTCGGGCGCACCTTTCCGCCAGTTTCCCGGCGGAATCTGCGCCTGATTTATGTCGGGGCCGGGGTGCGCTCATACATCCTATGTAAAGTCCGCCGCGCCTAGCCTGTGTGTTAGGAGCAGTGCGTGACTGAGGCGCAGTGCGGCGCTGCGCCTATGATTCGGCGCCGGAGGTAGTGCGGTCATACATGCGGGGAAAAGTCCGCCGCGCCTGGCCAGTGTGTGCGGCGCTGCGCCTAAGATTCGCCGTCCGAGGCGGTGCGCTCGTACATGCGGGCAAAAGTTCCCTGCACCTCGCCAGTGTGTGTGGGGCACAGTGCGGGGACATGGGCGCATTTGCGGACTTAGGCGCCGTGCGGAACTGCGCCGAAAAACAGTTCCGATGCGAGACAGGCTGGAACAGCGAGAAATCATTCCAGATGTCGTGGGAGTATGAATCAAAAATCGCCTTTATAAGGCTTCAACATTCTCAGGAAAGAGCTGAGACCTAAAAAAAATAAAAAAATACATAAAATAAAAATCACTTTCCATAATCCAAATTCAAGAATTAGGATATTGGAAATTGGGAAATACCAGTATATTCAAATTCAGAAGCTATTTGTTTGGTCGGCATAAACTGGCCAATCAGAATAGGAGCGACAGTGAACCATTAAAACCTATGGGAAAGTTTAGACCAATCAGAATCACGGCGGATAGTTCAAAATACAGTAAAAATGCGAAAAGAGTAAATTGGTTAAGCTACCGGGGGATTTGGCTAGCTCAGCCAATCAAAATAGGACGACAGAGACCCATTAACCTATGGAGAAGTTTAGACCAATCAAATCCATGGCGGGACAGTCAATACTGTAAAATGCTGAAAAGAGGTGTTTTGGCTGAGCTGCGGGGGTCGGCTAGTTTCAGAATCGAATAGGAGCGACAGGACCCATTAAAACTAGGGGAGAATTATTGACCATCAGATGGAGGGGACAAAGACCCATTCTTTCTATGGAGAAGTTTAGACCAATCAAAAAATTCCACGGCGGGAAAATTTCCCAAATACAATAAAAAGACAGAAAAGAGCTGATTGGCTGAGCTAGCGGGGCTTGGCTACCCAGCCAATCGAGCGCGAGCTACTTCTCCCATTATATTCTATGGAGAGAGGGGCGCTTGAAATCTGGGCGCTCAGCGCCGTGCGGCATGAAGATTAATTAAAAAAATATTTTTATTAAATGTAAAACATTATCAGATAAAGAGCCGAACCCCTTCTTTACAAATAAAGCAGTTAAAAACCCGAACAACGCGTTTGTCGCCGAGCCCGGGCGCTACATAGGGAATTGCAATAAAGAGAATTGCCGGAAAATACAGTAATTCAAATTGTTTAAGCTATTCTCTTTGGGTCGGCAAAAAACCAGCCAATGGGAATAGGAGCGACAATGTCCCATTATAACCTATGGAGGAGAATTGACCAATCAGAATAGGAGCGACAATGTGCCATTAAATATCCTATGGAGAAAAATTGACCAATCATATTCAAAGGCGGACATTTTCAAAATACAGTAAAAATGCAGAAACGAGCTGATTGGTTAAAGCGTCGGGGCTCGTCCAGCTTAGCCAATCAGAGCGCGAGCTACTTTCTATACAGTTCAAATGGGAAAAGAAATTCTAAAGCGCGCTCTGTGATTGCTAAGTTAAAAAGGGCGCGGTTTTTGGACCAATGGAGGCGAGCGACGCTCCTAGGGGTTTTCTAATGCAATCAGAAATCAAACTGTACATGGCCGAAATCAAATTATAACACTACAGAAGTTGTCCCGATGTGTATATAAAACGAATGATAATATGAGGGTAACGAAAAAAAATATTAAATCAATAAAATCATGTTTATTTCTTTTTGCACCCATACTATTGATCCTTGGCTAACGAAAATAAAGAAATAAGGAGCGGCGCAGCCAGCAAGTGGGTTGTGTGACCGTGAGTCAGCAGGATAGCAGCAGTGTGAGGTCGGGAGCGAAGCGGCCACGGGGTAAAAAACCCACTTCGCAGGTCCAACAAAGTAGCGGCACAGAGGCTCAGCGAGGCAGCGGCGGCAGTAGTCACTCAGTGCGGAGCGTTGGCGGTTAAATCCGATACTCGGCGGTGTGGCAGTTCTTTGCTAAGACACCGGAGGAGCCGAATATGGGTATATGTAGAATCTGTAAGCAGAAAGTAAAGCGTGGCCAGGGAGCTAACGTTGGCACCAGGCCTTGCGTCAAAACATGCGCGCACCGTCCGGTGGCCTGGGAGAAACGTGGCTCAGATGGGGTGGTCCATCCGCCGCCGCAGCAGCAGCGCCCATGGTACGCATGCCTTTGCAGCCAGTCAAGGCTCCACCACCTCTGCAGAAGGAGCTGTTTCTCTTTGACATCATCTCCCGGTCCAGATGCTCCTGCTCCTCGCTACTCATGGCGCCAGCAGTTTTCAGCGAGGCGATTGCAAAGGGGACAACAGTATGCGCCCAAACCCAATCCAAAGGGTGCAGCAGCTGACTGTGCTCCTGTCCAAGTTTTGGTACTGCAGTCCCTCCCTTTCCAAATGGTGGACTCTGCACCGTTCAGAGAACTAATGGCTTTGCCGAGCCAAGATGGAGAGTTCCAAGCCGAAAATTTCTTTTCCAAAAAGGCAGTACCCAGCACTTCATAAATATGGAACAGAAGGGGGGACAGTCCTTAAGCTTATCGGTTTGTTCCAAGGTGCACGGCAGCGCGGACGTCTGGAGCTGTAACTACGGTCAGGGCCAGTACATGTCCTTTTGCCGCCCACTGGGTGAATGTGCTTCCGGCCCAGGCACCCCAAAACAACTTGGACAGGAGAACGCCGCTTTCTCCTCCACGTTGTCAAACTGCTGCTCCTGTGCCAATGTCCCGCCTCCTTCCTCCACCACCATCACCATCTCAGCTTCCACAAGTACTGCTCCATCATACCACATGTGTAGTGCACAGCGGTGTCATGCAGTTCTACAACTGGCTTGCCTCGGCAACGAAGTCACACAGGGGAGGAACTGCTCCGCGTCATGCAGCAAGAAATCGATGTGTGGCTTTCTCCGCGCCAACTGCAAATTGGAACCTTGGTGACGGACAATGGAGAACATGGTGTCCCGGCCTGCACCGGGGAGGTATGGTCCATGCGCCTTCATGGCACACATGTTCAATCTGGTTGTAAAAAAGGTTCCTGAAGTCTTCCACCGATCTTCAGAACATTCTGAAAATGGCCAGGAAACTGTGCATGCACTTTATCCATTCGTTTCAAAGCCAGGAACACCCTCCTCGATTTTCAGCGCAGAAACAGCCTCCCCCAACACCACTCTGATATGCGATGTTTCCACCCGTTGGAATTCCAGCCTGCACATGTTGGACCGACTGTATGAACAGAGAAAGGCCATTAACGATTTTTTGATGATCCAGGCAGACAGAAGTACCCCCTGGTAACTTTTATGTCAGCCAGTGGCAGCTCATGCGTGACACCTCCGTTTGTTGAGGCCATTCGAGGAGGCGACGTTATTTGTCAGTCGCTAGACTACGGGATGAATAACGTCATTCCACTGCTTCATGTCCTGGAACAGATGCTGAATAATTGTCTGGGCAGGGACTGGGGACGTGGCGACTACATTTCGTGGCCACATGAGGTCCGGTGGGACTGAAAAGGAGGAGGAGGAGAAGGATATTGGAGCAGAAGCATTGTCTGGTGAAATGAGTGGAAATTTTTTACCCAGGTGACAAAAAGAGGAGGGCAGAGCGTGGGGGAGGTGGATGGAGATGAGGAAAGAGGCAGATGACCCCAAGCACCATGGGAGTATACAGTGGAAATGGAGGCAGGGGGCCCCTCGGATCACTTGTGCAGATGGCCCGCAGCATGCCCTTTTTTGCCTGGCTAGTGACAGCCGAATAGTCAGCACCCGGCAGGGATGACTTCTGGGTCTCCACCCATTGGGACCCTCGCTTCCGGTTTCCCAAAAAGGGAGCCTTTTTTTTCCCAGCTATTGAGAGGGAGGACAAACTCAAATACTATAGGGAAATCCTCCGTAATCAGTTGGCCGCTGCCTATGTGCGCATCGTCCCTCCTCTGACGGTCTGACCGGGGGTTCCTCAGTGCTCACGTACTACTGCCGCGGCTGCTGGGGAAAGGTGGGGGGTTGGACAGTACCAGCTCCATCACAGTAACCTAAGTCTGGAGTCATGATGAGCACTTCCTTCACCCGCCTAGTGAGGAGGGTAGTCGCCAGCAGCAGCAGACCTGGAGCAGTCCCTGAACCAACAGGTGGTGGCCTACTTGGACAGCACTCTGGGCCCCCCCAGTTAGAAGATCCGCTGGACTACTGGGCAAGCCAAACTGGATGTGTGGCCGCAACTGGCCGAGTTTGCAGTGGAGAAGCTGTCCTGCCCGGCCAGTAGTGTGGCATCAAAACGGTGTTCAGTGCGGCGGGGGCCATCGTTTGCCAAGGAAACCCGCTTGTCCACAGGAAATGTGGAACGACTGACCTTTGTCAAAATGAATCAGGCTGGGTCGGCCAGGATTTACACCCCACCAATGCCTTAGGTGTCAGACTACATCGCCATGACGCCTACCCAAACTGTGAGAAATGAGTCTGGTTCAAACTACCTGCCCCAGCCACTATTCTGATGCCGCCACCGCCCGATGCCACCAATTTGCTGACAGTTTCTCCATCCCCAAAAATACCATCTTACCCGGAATGGTATTGCCAACCCACCCCACACTTGTCATTGTCCACGTCCTGACCTCATGCCTGCTGGGGGCTGCTGCTGTGACCTACACACTGTTCATTTTTCCCACTCTGTGGCCTACTCCTGTTTTTGCCACCTCCAGAATGTCATGTGCCACTGTCTGACCTCATGCTGCTGCTGTGGCTGCTGCCGGGACCTACACACTGTGTCCTTGTGCCACTGTCTGACCTCATGCTGCTGCTGTGGTGCTGCCGTGTCCTACACACTGTGTCATTGTGCCACTGTCTGACCTCATGCTGCTGCTGTGGCTGCTGCTGTGACCTACACACTGTGTCATTGTGCCACTGTCTGACCTCATGCTGCTGCTGTGGCTTATGCTGTGACCTACACAATCTGTCATTGTGCCACTGTCTGACCTCATCTGCTGCTTGGCTGCTGCCGACCTACACACTGTGTCATTGTGCCACTCTGTGACCTATTCATGTTTTTTTCCACCTCCAGAATGTCATTGTGCCATGTCTGACCTCATGCTGCTGGGCTAGCGCCGTCACCTCCACACTCTGTCACAATGTTGCCACCGAGCGCTAGCTTGTTTTTTTCCAACTTTCTCTGGCATGACTTTATCAGGCAACATTCCTGCTTCAGTTTTTTGGTCAGTTTTGCCCTCTTAAGTGCCCAGGGAATTTTATAGTGAAGCGATTCTAAGAGCGACGGCAGTCATGTGCGTGTCATACTAAAACACAACATTGTATGAAGACCAAACCAAGCTCCCTCTGCATATTTAAGCATGGCACAAAGTTCTACAGCATCCTGCAGGCTCGGTGCAGCCGGGAAATAGCTGTTTTTTAATGTGATTCGTCCGAAATAATTCGGAACGAAGTTATTTTTTTTCCGAGAAATTCGGGGAAGTGAACAAAACGAATTGCGGCAAATTCGCCCATCTCTAATGTCAACCCAAAATGATGGCCATCAAAGAAGCCTTCTCAAAGTTAAAATTAGCCTTCGCCTCTGCACCCGTTCTGTTCCGACCTGATACCAAGAAGCCTTTCTACTTAGAAGTAGATGCCTCTTCCATGGGGACTCTGGCGTTCCTCACTCAAAAAGGCCCCAGAGACAAGACCCAGACGTGTGGTTTCTTTTCCAAAATGTTTTCTTCTGAATAGAACTACACCATCGGTGATCAGGAATTACTGGCCATCAAGCTTGCCTTGGAGGAATGGCGCCACTTCCTGGAGGGTGATCCTCATCCGGTAAATAGCTTTACCGACCACAAGAATCTCCTCAACTTCCAAACAGCGCAACATCTAAATCCACGACAAGCAAGGTGGTCCCTGTTCTTCTCCCGGTTCAATTTTGTAATTCACTTCCAACCAGCAGAAAAAAATATCAAGGCTGATGCCCTTTCCCATGCTTCAGACATTATTAGAGAAGAGGCCATTCCTCGGCACATTATACCGCCAGAATGTCTGATCTCCACAGCTCCTATAGATCTCTAACTTGCTTCCCCGGGTAAAATGTACATGTGCCCTGCGCTCTAGAAGAGGATCCTGAGATAGGGTCATTGCTCTCGAGTTGCCGGACACCCCAGAATACGAAAATCTTGTTTAATGATATCTCAATTTTACTTGTGGCCTGATCTTGCGAAAGATGTAAATGAATTTGTGGAATTTTGTGTTACTTGTGCCCGCAACAAATCACTCTGCCTCAAACCTGTGGACCTGCTGCAACCTCTGCCTATTCCTAACAGTCCTTGGAACCACATCGTGTAATACTGTAATTTGGGTGGTCACTGACTGGTTCTCTAAAATGTCTCACTTCATTCCTCTGCCCGGTCTACCTTCTGCTCTACGTCTCGCCAACCTCTTCTTCCAACATATCTTTCGGATGTACGGACTACCCCTTTATATTGTGTCGGACCTGGGAGTCTAGTCGAAGCCAAGGGTTGGAGGAAACGTACGTTGGGGTCTTTGTGGTGCTATCTCCGGGTCTGTATGCTTTTATTGTTAATACTTATATGATGCATGGTTCATGGCATTTATAATTCTTGTATTATTGATTAGCATGTAAGCATCTGGTTGATAGTTATGTGTCCATAGCATGTCACCGTTTTAGCTATAGATTGATTTTGTAATTGTATTAGTATATATTTTTATGATTTTTTCAATAAAAATTATTTGTTTTATGAGGATAGTTGGTTTTTGGTTGTTTTTTATGGCGATACCACTTGTATATTAGCCATCTGTCTTTGGACATGTTATTATACTATGCATATCTGCATTAAAACCTCCCATGCTGTTGGCAGGGTTTTTTTCATTTTTTCATGTACCATTTTTTCTGGCTGCAGTATTTTAATTTTTATAATAAACCTTTTTTATTGTAGCAAACTGCTTTGAAAATTTTAAAATCTGATTTGTATTTATTGTTTCCCCTATTACCCTCTTAATTTTTTGTACTGTTAAAACTGGTAGCAATCTCCTTGAGTTTTCTAGCTTTCTTCCTAATGACCGAATTTTTGGGTTTTTTTTATTGTGGTTTAAAAAAAATTTTCTTTTATAAGCAAAATTTTGAATTAAAATTTTTTCTTTTCTGGGGTCAAACATGGGGCTTTTGATTTTTGTAAATCCTATACCCACAGGTTCCTAATATGGTTCAATAACTCTGTACCTAAACTTTTTTAGGACCAAAACCTTTTTTTTTTCACCCAATACTAAAAAAAAAAATAAATCAGAAAAAGAAAATTTCCCTAAATAAAAAATAGTAAGTAATTTTAATTTCCCAATGGCATTTTTTTTATGGGTGAGTCCTGTGGGCCCCAAAGGAAAAGAATAGGGAAAAATGGAAAAACCCAGCACAATCCTTTGGGGTTTTTCCGAAGAGTTTCAATTTGGGGGAGCTTTGGGAAAAAAAATTACTGAATAAAAGACAAAGTACACCATTGTGTAAGTAATGGTAATCTGGACACTCACTAGGGGTGCTGTCAGAATTAACTTTTTTCATTTAGAAATCCTGCCTCAAAATCATTTAAACTGATAATCCCCGAGCCAGCTCTTTTTCCCTATCATAAAGTTGCTCTAAGAAAAACAGCAGAAAAAATCACCTGATCATCACAAATAAATGTTTGTAAAATAAAAAAAAATAAAAAATTTCATGTATTTTTAAAAAGATTACCATCTTTAAAATTAAAAGGAAAAAAGAGCAAACCTTGCAAACATTTTACCTCAAATTCTCAAACACAATAAAGGTTTTTTCCCTCAGATTTACTATTTTTTTAAAATGAAATAAAATCAAATTTATATGAAAAAAATTTGGGGAAAAATAAAATTAAAGACGTATTACATTTCAGAATTACATATAAAATCCAGACCTCAATCAAATGGAAATGTTGTGAACAGCTTTTAATGAATAAATGCTTCAATGAATTGTAGCAGTGTTGTCAAAAGCAGTAAGCCAACAATTCCTTTTGAAACCCAAAACTGACAAAATTTAAAAATGACGGGAGACTTCAACATAACGCTGCTAAAGAAAGTTGTATGGGATTTAGTATTTTATGATGTGAATACATTTTCACACATTGACTTAATATTCGGCTCTTATTCTTAGGCATACATTGCTTGATTACATGTAAATTATATCATTACATCATTGGTAGTAGTATTATCATAACTCTTAGGCTAAGCCCAGACAGCATGGGTGACATGTATGATCGAGAATTGCACCTGTTTTCTGGCAAAAACTGCGCCTCACCGTGCCGAATCCCCTGTCGGACGCAGGGATGCGCTGTTAGGCGCAACCTTCACCAATTTCGGATGCGCCTAACATGAAGGGGCGTGCAATGGCGACGCTGTGGGCGTTCTGGGGCAGGACGCGACAAATTTGAAAACTCCTCCGAGGCATTCATGATTGCGGGTCGGCAAAGTGAGGCGCATTCCAGCACTTTACAGCTCCGACAGGCAGACCTTATGTGATGCACCGCGGCAGGACCGTGTTATTTGGCACAGATTTGCGCAAAATTCGGGGCCAGTTTTTGGATTTGCCATTGTTCCGTACATTAAATGTATGGCACCAAAGGGAATTCCTAGCAGAATCCGGCGGAATATACATCATGTTGCATTTTCCACTGGATTTTAAGTACAACAGTAATAAATCCATTGCTGTGTATGCAGCACAGTGTACCGTCGGATTTTTGGCGGATTCAGTATACTGAATCCGCCAAAAATCCGACGGTATTTCTGTGCCTTGTAGACATAGCTTTACCATTACTCTTACTAGTCTTCATCATAGTTAGGGTATGTCCACAAAGCGAGGATTTTCAGTCGGATTTCAGATGGTTTTTGGACTTGAAAACCGTCTGAAAACTGTCAAACATCCCCATAGTCATCAATAGATTTTATGACGGTCGACTTTTAAATACAAAAACCATCAAAAACAACTTACTTGGAACACGGAACCTGGTTTTTGGACAGAGCTTGTATTGTTTAATGGTTAAGGGGCGGCTGAATCCACAAACCGCGGGTAGAACCGTCCTCTAAAACTGCTCAAAAAAAGATAAAATGCTGGTTGGATTCTTAATCAGAATCCATCTGGGATTTTGTGACTGCCATGTGGCTGTACATTATTAGTTGCAGTATCAATATTTTTAACAAATGCTGTTTACAGATTTTATTTAGTAGCTTAGATGGGGTATTGTTCTTCATTAGGAAGAAACAGCATAAAGGTGTTTGGAGACTTGCAAGGTGCAAATGTTCCACTGAAATTTAAATATTCAAATAAGTTTAAGTGAAAAGCAGTAGGACTACAGCATCACATATTGGAAGTAGTGTCAAATTTGACCTATTAAAGAGCCTTGGATAATTGACTAGGAATTTAAAGGGGCATTCCCATCTCAGTGATAACCAAATATATTGCTGATTTTGCTCCCTTCCGAACAGTAGTTAGAGCAGTTCTTACCTCCTGCCTATTTATAGAAAGCTGCTCTGGCTGAGATGGTGATGTCACACCCTGCTGTGTCTTATCAGCAGAACAGGGGTTTATTTTTGTCACTGACAAACATAAAAAAAAAGCTCTTTA
>JAODAL010068841.1:0-16633 GCA_025379985.1 Phyllomedusa bahiana
CGGGGATTTAAAAATACATTAAAAAACATCTTTCATTCTTAATTGGATCCTGTATAACAAACATATACTTAAAAATGATGCAGATTCTTTCCCAACCAGACTAAAACATGGGAAAATAGAATTTCACCCATATGTACCCCCCATAAACTAGGAGAAAAAAGATGGCAAACCCCCTCGCAATCTGGAAGCTTACGGTGCAAAAAACACTTTGCGAAGTCCATTCTCAATCAATTTCATTTAAAGTTAGACTTTTGAGCTGTACAAACCACCCGAGGTGGGATTGGAGGAAACTTTCTGTATAGAACCGGGATTTTTTCTTTAGAGACCTTATCCTTTAGTTTTAATTTTCTGCTCAATTTGATGTATCTGTAAAAAATTATAGCTCTGATTTCTGTTTTTTATTTTCTATGTATTAGGGTTTTCTTTGCAAATATTTGTGTTTTGACTGGATTTTTTTGGGGATCACGATAATGGGTTAATTTTCAGGTGTTCTACTAATTGTTGTCCGGAAGTGTATATTAGAGTATCTTTAGACGCTAGAGTATTTAGATTAAGACCATACCTATCTCGAAAACGTGTAAACTTCAGCATTCCCAAAGGTTTTTATTGTTCATTTTTATGTTACAAAAAAAGTGCATATCTAAACATTTTGACCTGAACCCGGGCACAGGGCGGGATTTTTTTCTGACCTTCCTCTCACTTTTTTGGGATTCTACAGCCGGTTTCCACCTCCAGAGTGCCCCGTTGTTGACGGGTCTCATACAGCATCGATGGCTGCTTTCTGGGTGACGTTTACCATTTCACTTTGGATTTTCTATTAATTTCACACTACCCTGACTCCAGGGGCCGAACTGAGCTCATTTCCTTTTTTGGCACTCTTAGCCGCTTGTTCACACGGGGCCGCACCTGAGCTACACCATGCTACTGCTTTACCTGCATGGCTTAAGCACAACTTCTGCTTTGGCAGCTACTCTGGGACCCCCCCCCCTTTCCCCCCCCTCAGGAAATGAAACTGAGCTACCCTTTTTAGAGCCGTTTAAACCCCTAGTGCCTTTTCAAAAACCCATTTCAACAATTCCCCAAAAATAAAGTCCAAAACGTTCAAGCCAATATCACGTCCATTGCTCTTTGGGTCACATGGCAACCGTTCTGGAATACATTTATCCCAGCCGTTTCAGGGGCATTTTTTCCAAAAAACACCTGCTCCAACTGGTTCACTCTCATCCCCCCCCAACCCAGAAAATTGGGGAAGCTGCCCAGGATGAATTCACCTAAACTCCTCAATACCTCAAGCAATGTCTACTTCCCAACAGGTCCAAAAAAAAAAGGGCACAGTCTCACCACACCCGGTTTGGGGCTTCAAAAACGTATTTTTCTGGGTGCACTCGGGGAAAATTCCTGAAGTCCAAACACCCAAGTGGGACCCACCCACTCCAACTCCAGGGGCCTTATGGGATCTTTTGTCCTTCCCTCACCCGGACGGGACCCACCCATTTGGAACTCCAAATTGGGGCGCAAATACTCTGGCTTCCCTGCTGGACTGGGGAACAGCCCCCTCTTCCGGAGTTTAACCCCATGAATGCCAGAATCCTCTCCTTACCTTTTGGGATCTGGTTTCCTCTAGGGGCAAGTCACAATAGACTCTCTGGGGTTTGCCAGTGAGATACGGCCCCAGGACATCTACCTATCTGTCTGCTGGCAGTCTCTTGCGGATGGCAAAGCGATCAAAGGCTGCAAGGTAGGCCACTATATCTTCCCCTTCAAAAATATGTATTACCGCTAGTGTTGAGCGATTACGTTGGCTATCGACATCGATCGATAGTCGATAGACGGCCACCATCGATAAGGTTTTCGATAGTCAATAGTCGATCATCCCCCGATACCATTAAAGTCTATGGGAGAGCAACAACACCTTCATTTCTTACACCCAAACAGGGCGGGAGAAGCGGAATTAACACCCACAACACAAAGGGATCCTCACATCTTAGGACAACACTTAGCTAAAAAGCCACAAAAAAAAGTCACAAAAACCCCCATTCACATCCCTGCTTGTACCACAGCATGACCCTTAAACCCACACCCAAAAATTAAAAAGTGCCAGAAAAGTATGAAAATGAACCATCATTTACTTGAACGGCATTAATATCCCTACCGGAACCAAGCATAAACCCCCAAACCCCTGCATGCCCCCCCACTTTTTTAAAAAGTGCCGGAAAAAGGGTCTTAACCACCATTTTAGTTGAAAGGACATTGACTATACCTGTCCCCGGGCCACAGCATGACCCCAAACCGCATGACCCCCACATTTTAAAAGTTCCGAAAAAGGAGTTTCAGCCACCATTTTGGGGTTTTCACTGGACATTGACTATACCTTCCGGGCCCAGCAAAAGCCCCAAACCTGCTAACCCCCCAAAATTTAAAAATCCGGGGAAAAAAGGGTCTTCCCCCCACCATTTTATTCACGGGACATTGACTATACCGCCTGGCCACAGCATGAGCCCCAAACCCTGCTACCCCCACATTTAAAAAGGGGGAAAAAAGAGTCTTTCAACCACCATTTTAGTTTAAAGGACATTGACTAAACCTGTCCGGGGCCACAGCAACCCCCAAAACCCTGCATGGACCCCCCAGTTTCAAAAGGCCGAAAAAGGAGTCTTTCACCACCATTTTGTTCACTGACATTGACTATACCTGTCCGGGCCACAGCATGACCCCCAAAACCCTCATGACCCCCACTTTTAAAAAGTAGGGAAAAAGGATCTTCAACCCCCATTTTTTTTCACTGGACATTGACATACCGTCCGGGGGCCACACATGAGCCCCAAACCTGAAAGTCCCCAATTCAAAATGCCGGGAAAAAAGGATCTTTAACCACCATTTTAGTTTCATGGACATTGACTAACCTGTCCTGGCCCCACAGCATGACCCCAAACCTGAAATCCCCCCCACTTTTAAAAAGTCCCGGGGAAAAGGAAGTCTTTCAACCACCATTTTTAGTTTCACTGGACAGACTATCCTGCCCCTGCCACGCATGAGCCCAAACCTGCATACCCCGCCACTTTTAAAAATGCGGAAAAAGGAGTCTTTAAACTCCATTTTATTTTCACGGACATTGACAAACCTGCCGGGGGCCACGCATGAGCCCCAAACCTGCATGACCCCCAGATTAAAAAGTGCCAAAAAAGGGAGTCTTTCAACCACCTTTTTAGTTTCAGGGGACTTTGACAATACCTGTCCGGGCCACAAAAGGCCCCAAACCTGCAGACCCCCACATTTAAAAAGTACCGGGAAAAAAGGGAGCTTTCAACCACCATTTTATTTTTCACTGGAAATTTGACTATACCTGTCCTGGGCCACAGCATGACCCCCAAAACCTGCATGACCCCCAAAATTAAAAAGTGCCGGAAAAGGAGTCTTTCAACCACCTTTTTAGTTTCACGGACATTACTATACGTCCGGGCCACAGCATGAGCCCCAAACCTGCATGCCCCCACATTTAAAAAGTTCCGGGAAAAGGGTTTTTTCAACCCCTTTTTAGTTTCACGGAAAAGACATACCTGTCCTGGGCCACAGCAGAGCCCCAAACCCTGAAAATCCCCAATTCAAAAGTCCGGAAAAAAGAATCTTTAAACCCCCATTTTATTTTCACTACATTGACTAACCTTACTGGGCCACAGCAACCAGGGCCGGATTTACAGAGGTGCGGTGGAGCCCAGGCGGCGTCCTCATCTAAAACACCGGGTTTAAAAAAATCCCCCTGATGACGCGCAACGAAAACTTTGTGCTGAAGCAAGTGCGGAAGCGGAAGTGTGAAACTCCAGCCTTCCCTCATACACACAATACTGGGTAGCGCTACCCCTCCGTATGATGTGGACCAATTGATTTCATTTGGAAATACTGGTGGTTAACGCTCCTGTTACACCCAGTTCCCTTTTAACTGGCATTCTTTTTCTCATTTTACTCAACGTGCTGGAGAAATGGTCTCTGACTTTTTCCTGTCGTGCTCATACTCCAGGGTCCTCGAAAAACCCCAACATCGGGTCAATTTTTCCTGTACCTCCCTTTACAATTTAGAAATTTTTTTAACACCCTATTTGTACAGCAAGTTTTTTAGTACTTTTAATTTTCTAGAAAACACATTTTTTAAAATAGGATGAACCCACCATGTCTTTGTTTCTCTTTTTTAATTGTATTAAATGGGTTACTAAATAAAGGGATTGATAGCTTGTTAAAAAATTTTTGCAAAAAAAAGCTTTTGCAAATGGTCCATTAAACAGTGTCCTACTTATTCCTTTTTTCTGACAGCACCATCCCCCCTTTGGCCCACTTTTGACATTGTGAAGAAAAAAATGTCTGTTAGAAAAAAAACTTTTTTTTAGAATAACCTGGTAATGCATGCACAGCAAAACCCCAAAAAATTTTAAAAACAGACCCAAAAGCCCTTTTGACAATTGTGAAGAACAAATGTCATTAGAAAAAACATTTTTTAGAATGGACCGAGTATTGCTGCATTTCGACAGCATGACCCAAAAAATTTATAAAAATGCTTCTAACCACTTTTTAAAAATTTTTAAGGAAAAATGCCACTTAAACCCACATTTCGTTCCAAAGGACCAGTTTATTGCTGTATCTCACAGAAACATGACCCCAAAAAAAAATTTAAAATATACTCTCAGCCACTGTTAAAAAGGGGAAGGGAAAATGCCCATTTCTTTTCCCAAAGGACCATGATTTTTCAGTATCCACAAAACCTGACCCCAAAAAAAAATTAAATTTAAATATGACTTCTCAGCCATTTTAAAAAATTGTGAGGAACATGACCCCAAAACCATTGACAATTAAAAATTCTAAAAAATGAAGTGAGTAAATGGAAATGGTTTGTATAAACCTTGTGTCTTTTAGTCTTCTCACAGCAAAACCAGCAAAATAAATTTGGGAATTGAGAAAAAAAAATGCAGAAGAAATGATTTTTTTAAAAAAAAATTTTTTTCATGATACCTTTTCTGTTTGGAGAGGAAGGGGAAGTAGACCACACAAATAGGGCCTCGGCAATTTGGGCCAAAACATATCAGAGATCCATGCCTGTTTCATCTTGAGAAAGTCCGGATCCCCATTTATCTGTGGAAAGCGGAAAACGTTTGTCTGTAATGACTCCTCCCTGTGCTGAAGGTCCGCTCAGATATAAAACGTGGCTGGGGCAGGACAACACCTCTAGGCGGGGCGAGCGACTGGGGCCATTCGTCCATTTTGGAAAACCCAGAATCAAATTGGGGCCCGGGAACCCCTCCAAAAAAAAGGTGTTGGACGCAATAGTCGTGCACCATGACTTAACGGTCTCTTGGTTGGATGTGGCCATATTGCATGCGTTGGTGAGGGGTTTAAATAAAGATTGCTAGAGGTCACCCATTGGGCTTCTCCCCCACCTTGCCAGCTGCTGCAGCTCGCCGCTACGGCTGTTTTGGGCACCAACTACTGTCACGTCGCTGAGTTTTTCCAAAACCCGTGACATTTTAGGAACGTAACAACGCAACAGATGTCTCCAGTTGAAAATCAGAAAGGGCCTCCTTTCCCTTTTTTATTCTCATTTGGGTTGGGGGGGAAGGAAAGTGCGATTTTTTTGTTTTTTACCGGGGATCCAGGGGGTGGCCCCCCTCATAACTGTTGTTCAGTTTTGATTGGCCTTAATCGAGGATCATGTTGGGGGAAATGGAGCAAAAAACACCCGTGAGAAGGGGAGCCTTTGATTCCCAAGCCTCGGGGTTGAGGGGGCACTAGAAAACCATCTTCCCACTCCTAAAATTCACCCCAAACTCTTTCCGAGGCAGGGACGTCGGTGTCAGGAATACCTCCCCCTCCTCCCCCTCCCCCTTCTTCCGCACATTTAACACCAAGCCCTGATTGCCTCAGATGATGCCCCCTAAAAGGCTGAGGGGCCCCCTTGCACTAGCTCGGACTCTAAACCACTGCCTAATGAAGACCGAAAAATTGAGAAACTGTCGGCCTTGTGGATTTGATGGGGGGAGAAAGGGTCCGTGCTGCATCTGTGTCCCGCCCTCCCCTCGCGGGGGGACCTGAGTTTCAAGTTTCCAAAAGATCGTTCCCGAACTAAGATCACCAAAGCTCCATCGACAAGGGAAAAGCCGCCTGACCATTTTTGGGGGCTTCTTCAAAACTGCAAGGGTGGGGCAACCTTTCACCTCCTCCACCTCGGTGGCCAACCCCCAAGGCCCACCGGGCTTTCAGGCCTTTTGTCACTTCGTACTGCGTAATGGCATTGCGCTGCTGCCCCCAATCGCGGGGCATGTGGGGGTGGAATTCCAGCGTGTTTTCCACTCAAAAATGAGACGGTTTTACGGGAGGCCAGCTGACGCTGCAAGCAGCCAGGCGGGGCGAAACAGAGTGCAAAAAGGGGGAAGTGCGAAATCAGACCTCGGCCTTTTTCAGCAGGCAGTCCAGACCCGGGTAGCTCTTTAGAAATTTCTGACGACAAGGGTTAGACATTCCAGCAAGGGGTTGCCCGCCTACCGATCTTTAAAGGGGGGCCACAATTTTTGCCCTTTACCACACCACCGCCTGGGACAAGGTTTTTGTCACCCACCCGCACTTGGTCCCGTTGCATAAACCGTCCACCCGCTCCGACCGTGGTGTGGACGGTCCCCCCAAGCGGGTTAATTTCAACACGGCCTGGGTCTCTGGGCACGTAATGGCACCAAGGACCTTGGGGGAAAGAGCCCTTCACCATCCCTGGGTTTTTAAGAGCGTGCGCCGACCTGAAGCCACTGTCCCCCCAGAAACACCACCCACTCACCCATGAGCTTCCAAGAATAAAGCGGCCTTGGCCGGCTTTCATCCATTGTCGGTGGGAAATGGGGCTTTTCCCGGACACAGATCAGACAAACCCCTTTTTAAATTTTTAAAATGACACTTGGCTGCCAGGGCAGGGGGCGGCTTTTCCCGGGAAAAAAAGCCTGCCGGCATCGGTATTGGGGCAGGCAGGGCCCTGACGTGGCGAACCCATCTTTTCACCAGACGGGGAAAAGGGAACATTTTCCAAGGCCAAAAGCCCGGGAATTTCCGACATTCAGGCTTTTTTCTTTGGGATGGGTTTTTTGGGGTTTAAATGTTTCTTCCTCCCAAACCCCGGGAAACAGAAGGGTGGCTGCTAGACGGCCCTGACGCGTGCAAGTCGTCAACTGGGGGAAGGGGAAGGGTAGGATTTGGTCCTGGTAGTGCTGGGGACCGGGCACGGTGGAGGCGAAGGGAGGCTGATCCCCCGATCATGACTCGAGAGACAGGCAGCAGGAATCTTTTGTGGTGGCAGAGGAGAGGAGGGAGAGACAGAGGGTGTGAAAAATGGTTGAAGGCCCGGCGTCGGTCTTCCCTTTTTGGGCCCAAATGGTTTCCCCTTTATTTCAACTCATGCGTTCGCTGCATGTGACTAACATTTGGGGGTTGGTTTAAACCCCTTTTAAGGTTTTTTTGCCTCAAAATTATGCTTTACGGGAAAGGCGGGAAAATGACATCGCTGGGGGAATAGAGGCTTTGGGGCAAAGAAGGGGCCCCGGCTTAAGAGGTCCGACCTTTTTGACGGCGATAAACGAGGACGTTTTCGTGACCGTGGCTGGGGGAAACATATCACGACTTCTGCGACCGCCCTCCCCCTTTTTTGGGGGGACCCTATTGACACTACCCATCGTCTTCCCCTCGTCCACTGATAAAACGTCGCAAGCAAATTCTCGGAAAAGACCAGGATGGATCCCAATTTCGCATCATCATCAAAACAGGTGACTTGGGCGTCCTGACTTTCTGCACCCAAAACTGCGGCTACAACAAGGGCACTGCAAGGCGTTGCCGCCGCCTGGGATTTTTTCCGATTGACCGCTTCCTTCACCTCTCTGATGGGGATCATAACTGGGGGTCAAGAGACAAATCATCCTCTTTTATCTTTTAACATGCCCTTTTGACCCCAACCGCATTTTTTTCATCAAAAGGTCTTCAGACAAGGATTATCCCCAGTGGGGGGGTACACAGTTGATATTTGGGGGTTTTTATGTGGGGCGGAGCTGATATGCTGATACGACATTTGGGCCGTACTGGGGAGGACGAGGAGCTGAACGCAGAGCGGTTCATTTAACCACTGAAGGACAGATGGGGGACGATATTTTGTTACTTAGATTCACAGGGCCGGGCCCAGCATGACAGGCCTGATGGCCTGCAAATGATGACCGCGGGATGCGGTTTCGCCAGCACTGGGAAAAAGCAACTTTTCCTCTACCCTACCTCCAGTGCAAACCCCCCCCTTTGCTCGCTACCACCGCATTTCACTCCATGTTCAAAAATTAAAAGAGAAGGTATGGAATAGTTTTGGAAAGCTTTATTAAAAGACGCAAATCACACATTTTTCAAATCCCCTAATCAAAACAAAAATTTCTTAATTTAAATTTAACTGCAAGGTGTCTTCAACAAATTGACTGGCAAAAGTGCAAAAAACACGTCTGTTTTGTTTTCGTATAAAACCGGGATTTATTTCACCTTTTAATTCACCTTGGTGACATAGAATTGCTGTTTTAAGATTTTTCGTGGATGCGCTCAATGAACAAAGCGGTGCGCAAAAGTCAAAACACTATCTTTTATTTTTTTGTATAATCACGGTATTTTTTTGAACCTTTTAATTCACCTGTGGTGAATATAAATTGCTGTTTAAGATTTAAATGGATGCTGCTCAATGAACAAAACGGGTGCGCAAAAGTCAAAAAAAACGTATCGTTATTTTTCGTAAAACACGGTTTTTTGCAAAACCCTTTTTAATTCACCTGTGGACTATAGAATTGCTGTTTAAATTTACGTGGATGCGCGTCAATGAACAAACTGGGTGCCAAAAGTCAAAAAACACGTCGTTATTTTTCATATGATACACGGGTTTTTTTGCAACAAAAAACCTTTGGGTACTACAAGATTTCTGGATTGTAATTTAACTGCAAGGGGTTATATCAACACAGTTTTGGGAAAGGGTAAAATTGAAAATGAACACCTATCTGAAATGTTAAACGATTTAAAATGGGGCTTTGCACCTAAAAAAGAACCTGCAGTTACTAAAATGATGTGTTCCAAAATAAATTCAGGGGTGCCCAATATCCAGGAAATATTCAATAGCAAACAGTTAATAAAAGAGATATTTCATCAATGCAACACAAGTCTTTGAACTTTATCCATTGTTTTTTAAGATAGAGCTTGTCTGGTTTTTCCCCCAGGCCCCCCCCCCCCCCCGCTTTCCCCCCCTGACTTTACAGCGGTAGATTCTGCTTTAAAATTCCTCTAGTAAACTACATAAAATGTTCAAATCTATAATCTAACTAAATTGGAAGGATCACAGCTAATAGTAGAGTTTTCTCTGTGCAGAAATAGACTAATTTCGCTGAGCTGTTTGGCCACAGGCAGAGCGCACGTCCTATTCCTATGAGACGCTGAGAGATAAGGCTGAACAGGAATGGCTGTTCTATGTTAAAATGAGGTCATGTGATTTTTCCAGCCAATCGCAACCATACACATCCCAGTCATGACGTCGCACACACATCTCACCCTGCTCTATTCTGTAATCTGATTTGCTGGCCGCCAAAATGACAGGAAGCGCCGAAAATGGCGCAATCTTAATAGATGATGCACAGATTTTAACCTTAATTATCGCATGATCTGAAAATTTAGATCACCATAAAAACCTTGCCGATTTCAACTTTGTCGATAAAAATCGCTCAACACTAATTACCGCTTGTACAGATATGATACAGCTCACGCTCATGGGTCACTTGCTGGAAATCTCCCTTTATTTTCCATACGTCCATAGAATGCAATAGATATCTCAGACCCAGTAATTTAACGTATCAGTATTCAAAATACTGAATACTTGAATACTGATATGTTAAATTACTGGGTCTGAGATATCTATTGCACTATATCTTCCCCAGCAGTCATTTTCTGCATAGCACCGTGCTCACCCATGGCAATGGAAAAAAAAATGTACCAACACAGTCTTTGCAGTAGAGGTTTGTCCCCCTCTCTCCACTCATAACACCGTCAGGCTCCCGGCCCTTTAAATTCTCCTGCAGCAGAATGCAGCAAGTCCTGTCTGTCAGTGCCAATAATGCCCTTCGCATCCTCCACCAATTGTAAGCTTCCATTCACGTTTGGACGCCATCTTGGACCGGCTCTGGGGGTTTTCGCTCACGGAATCGCCGTCTTTCATAGGCGGAATGGCACTCAGACACAGGTTTACATTTCACACTGGCCTCCACCAGCTTTATTAAGAGACAGGAGCATAAAACATAGGCCCCAAACAAAAACCCTAGGCCGTCTATCCACTTACTTTACATAACATAGAGACTCCCTCTAATGTCTGGACCTAGCATCCAGCAATGTATTCACACCACACACTTTCGGCTTCCCTTAAGCCTCGGGGGCCAGAGCCTCTTTCCATCTCCTCTGCTGCTACACATCCAGGCAGCAGACCATGCCCCCCTGTACACCTGAAGGCCACAGCCTTTTATAGGACTCCCAAGCCCTATCCAAAATGTGGCCTGAAACATGGGGAGTAGACACCCACCCAAAACATTATCTGTGGCTGATAATACATATGACCGGCTCCTATTCCACCAAGGCCACGTATCCTTGGTGGCATGTCGCATATACCACTCTGGTATATCTCCACCTAGTGGCAGCAACAGGCAACTACATGTAGCCGGTCTGCCACAACACTTAAAGGAAGAGAGTGAGAGCAGCTAATCTGGAGCACATACCCCTAAAACAGACAAATATAGAAGTACACTACATTAAAAAACTAATGCCGCTCCTGCTCAACTTGTGTTCAACAGTACTCCCCACATTCAAAATCCTAATCAAACTACCAAGGAGCTACCAGCTGAGTCCACCATAAAACCAACTGATTAAAATAACAAGAACAAAGTTAAACACTTTGCAGGCAAGAGAGGAAATCACCATCTGTACAGAAGTAAGACAAGATTGTCATTAAACAAAAGCATTGTAATAAGAATTTCCCTGGTTACGACCCAGCAGAATACTACTGTATATAACAGCCAAAAAGAGAAACTTGTTTACAGCAAAGCAAGATGGACACTACCTAACCAGAAATTCCTCATATTTCAGTACTACCAGCAGAAAGTGTTAGGATATGTCAAAACAACTGTAATAGGAAAATGTGTTCCAGTAATATTCTAGTGACTACGGGTTATTAAGGTATGCCCCCCTCCCCACAGATCAATTATGTGAAATCCCAGTCTACAAGCTGGCTCATTCAAGCATAATTAACTCCCAGTTGTAAACCACTAAAACGTGTTTATTGGGGGTAACAGGTTATCTCCAAGTGGGACATTTGACATAGAGCATGGATTTATTTACTTCAAAAAATTTGGGTCTTTCCATGCATCCCTAACATCTCTCCAATCTAATTCACAATGGGTCAATTAAGGGCCAGTCAGCCAGTCAGGGACAACAAATTACCTTAATGAGCTGATGGGCAGCTCTGAAACCTGAACTGATTGTTCAGGTTATCAAATATGTTTTCGAGGTGAAAACTGTGTTCACAGCTTGGATGTTAGTCATTAGATGAGCTGTGTCCCAATTCCTCCCTTGTCCTAGGAAAGAGAAGATAATCTACATAGTAAGTGTTAGCTGTGTTCTGCAATTTATCCCTTTTATTTTATAACTGTAAATGCATGTATGTATAATATGTCACCTTGTTTTATCTGTCTTTTTGTATTCTGTAAGCACTGTACCCTTTTTTTATTAAAGCTTAAAACTTTAATAAGATTGGTCCTTGATTGTAGTGTTTAATCCTGTGCTTGCTGGAGAGCAGTGTGTTAGTGTTTAACCCTGTGACTGCTGGAAAGCAGTGTTTGGTTAGAGTGTTTTAACCCTGCAAGTGCCATTGAGCGGTGTTTGTGAGTGACTTAGTTCCTGTCCCTCCACTTGAATAATGATTTCTCATTGGAAGGTGGTGGCAGCGTATATTTTTAGGGTGCCATAGCTGTGCTGAGGAATGATTTATACTCAATTTTCCACCTAAGCGAAAGCTGGGTGCAAATAAGATTGAGTAAAAATAAATTAACCCCTTTACAGTGGCCCCCACATCATGTGCTGACAACGACAAATGTCAAAATACTCAGTAGATTTTGAATCGCAAAAACCACATTCTCCAATTAGTATTTTGACCCAGTTTTCAATATGGATTTTAAGTGTTTTTTTCCACTGTATTTATAGTTAGAATATGGGTCCCATTCATCAGCGGTTTTGAACACAGATTCGATATAGAAATGTTTGGGACACTTTTTTTTACCTAAAACGTGGCAGAAGAATGAACATGTTACAAATTTTTTGCAAAACTGCATTTTTGAAATTCAACTCAAAAAAATACGAGCGTGGTCTACCACTTAAATTTTCAATTGAGATCTATGGGGATGGATTTACAGTTGGTTTTTGATGAATTTGAAAATCCGAATCTGTTTTCAGAAACCAACTGAAAAGGTTTAGTGTAGATGGACCCTTAGTGAACCTTCGCAATAAACAAAAATCTGAGTTTTTTAGCACACGTTTTGATCAAAGGTCCATCCACCAACAGCAAGGTGATATGGGAATCTACTCTATACAGACTCACCACTCTCAGTGTCTTTCCAGGCTTTCTTCTTTTCAGCTATACTCTGCTCTTACTAAAACCTGTTTAGTTCTATATAAAGACATTATTGGAAATTCCCTCTGGTAGCATGTGACATATTCAACAGGGGGCTCAAAACATGGTGTCAATGGGACCTAAAGTTTTATAAATGGTTGTTGCAGTAAGCTACACTTTTATTATGTAACTATTTGAAAAGGAAGCAAAATATTTGGAGTGCTGTATCAGGAAAACAGAGCACGAATTTTGGACTAGTTTAAACAAGTTAAATTATAGGTACTTTTGGTGGCCTAAATCACTAAGTAATAAACTGGGGATACTAATCGTAGCTAAATTCCTGTACCATATAAATAATAAAGGAGAGAATATTTTGCCTTGGACATAGTCAGTCCAGCATGTTTGAATATCCCTCTGTAAAAACTGCTGCATTTTTTTGCCGTGCTTTGAGTCCTGTTCTACACATGTATGAACCACCATACGCCAAAACCTGGCGCAATCTGTGCCAGACATTACACTTTGAATGCAACAAAGATGCGGGAGCATGTTGGCCAGAGTTATACAACACACCAAAAATGCACAAGTTTGGTGCGAGATTGTCATACAGATCCATACCAGATGCCAAGAGGCATGGCTGAGACTATTTTTGGTGTAGATTGGGACATCTTTATATAGTGCTGTGAGACACTCATTCATACTTACTGTCAGATCGTACACTATTGAAAACAGAGGTAGAACTGGTGAGTCGATGCCAGGTTCATACATGTGCCCCTTGTATTTGCTATTGTATATAGTTCTATATTAGAAGCAGTACTTTTAGGTGAGAAAAGCTTCTAATGAAGCACACTTTGGGACATAACACAATTATTTTACGGGTGTCCTATTACAGTTCAGAGTCCATGCAGCTGTAATTCACTTATCTGCATGAGGTGACTATGAATATTGTCATTTAATAAGGCATACTTTAACAAAATAATGGCAATAATTTTAAGGCCCAAACGAGTATTCCAAGTATTTCAGTGATTGGCTAAACATATAGGCAAAGGTAAATAAAGACTATTCCCAATTACAGTGCTGTTCCGATTTTTTCTTTTTTTTTCTTTAGAGATAATGCAGATCTAATCTCCTGCTTGTGTACACAAGTTCCCTAGGCTACCGACCACCTCTCTGTGCTCTAACAGGCTTTAGAGCCCTGGGTGGGACGGTCATGTCACTCCCTACTGTTTCTTATCACCAGCGCGGGAGCTTGTTTTTGTTTGTTACTGACAAACTTTCACCCTTTAGAGCCTGTATTTTTTCCTGCCCTGTTGTTTAGAACCTTCCATCACTAATGTCCTTCTAATAGGCTCAATTGGGAATAGCAAAGCTGATCTGTTATTAATCAAAGAACCTTCCACACCTAACGGGAGATGGGAACCTGAATGCTTTGAAGAGCACCTTGAATCAACGGTGAAGCAACCCTTGGTCAGGCTTTTTTTAGAAAGTTGTGTAGCTCCCTAATAAATTTTTGAAGCGTCTCTCTCTGTCCTGCCCTTTCCAAATCTTGAATGTCATCTCATCAGCTTTTCTGTGCATTTTAAGGGATGTACAATATATTTAAAGGTAATTAAGTAATAGCCTATTAATGGGTGTTTCTAATTATCTCCATATATAGTGTAAAAATAAAAGTTAAACAGATTTATTCTAACTTGCATTGATAGATAATAATTATAATATTGTTTTTTATGACAATGCACAGTATTACATGTTTAAAATGAACAAGAACCTTTATTTTTAAGAAAGAAAAAAAATAGAAAAAAATATATACTCATACATTCAAGTAAGAGCCATACAAGTATTCATAGCTTCATAAACAGCGTTTGGTGCTCTGAATCCTTATTATAATTACTTTCAAATCCTCCAAAAATAATGAGACATTTTAATTTTTCAGAAACAAAGCAATGGCTTTTCTTGTAATACCGATACAGAATGTAATGCGGTTCTCTTTTGTATAATAAATAGCTTTATCACTGGGGGAAATAAATTATTTTTTGTCTCACAGAAGCTTTTTTCATGCACACAACAGATGTTGTTGCCACAAATTAGTTCATAATTTCTTTCATAACTCAGTCAGAACAACCCTTCAATTTATTGTCAGGAAATGGATTTAGCACTGCATATAATGTTTGTAATTATGTAACCAAACTGCACTTTGCTAGATGAAAAGCTCAGGCATCAATCACTCAGTTTAGTGTATGGGTAACTTAATATCTTGTTGTACCAGCTGTGCATAGTCCTGCCACATTCACACAGGTTTTATTATATTGCTAATATTGTTGGTGTGTGATGGGTACACAAGTTACAACTATCAAATATACACATTGGGTCCTGTTCACACCATGTTTTGGGTGTCTTCCCATTTAAATACTTGCAAAAAGATATAAAGGATATGCCAAATCAGATACAGTCACCAGCACTACTCTGGCGCCGAAGCTGCATGTAACACAGAAGAACATACTGCTAAACTAGGGTTCACTAATCACAAATTAGTGGTACTCAGTAGAAGAAAGCAAAATAGCTGTATAAATCCCTATAACAATTAAGAGAATCCATGACACTCACTGAACTTGCTTGTTTTTCCTGTAAAAAAAAACTTGATCATAAAGTGTGAACAAAGATAAGATCAATGGCTGTTTTGTGTTCCAGTGAGCTGATTTTTGTCCCAATTAGTGTTGAAATTTTCTACACCAGTATCCCATTAGATGCGGGTGTGGAGGTAGTTTGAAGCTTTCTTTTCTTTTCAAAAAGCAATGTTTAATATGTAGAGATTATTTGGCTGTTAAGCTTGTGCTACAGCATAATGCCTTTCAATTTATCAATTAGTAGTATAAGAAGAAGATGGGTACTTCAATTGGAACACCAGTGGCTCCGACATTTACAAATTTTTTTGACATACAGTATTTAAAGAACTACTTGTATATAATATATGCAATTCCTAAGTTAAACATCTACAATTACTGTATATCTTTATTGTAATGAACTGGAGTAGTGGATCCACTAGACCGCTGCAAGCAGTGGTACAGGCACACCCGGGACGAGTCTAAGGGTCCCCGGGATCACCAAGCCCGCCACAAGGGGGGATGGACTTGTTTCGGGGGATTCCACCATGTCCTACCCCCCCGAGTGACTTGCTTTCGGAGGCGCCGAGGGGAACGGGACAGAATCGGTAGACAACAGAAGGTCAGAGCAGGCGGTGAAGGATCGTGGTCGAAGAACTTTTCAACGGGGCTGGTAAAAGGAAAAGGGGAAACCAACTTCGAAAGGCCCTTTTTTTACATAGGTCAGGGGGCATGGATTCGGGAAGGGGATGCTGGGGTGGAGTTATTATAAAGGTCACGGCCGGGAAACAAAATTATCTGCTGACCCTTTAAATCTGAGAGAGCCGGCGCACACACCCTAAAGAGCGGGGACGCGCGCACCGGCCGGCAGATGTGTGGAAGCAGGAGCGCGGCCGGGTAAATGGATGCACCCAGAAGAGCGAGTGCGCCTGCGGCCCGACATGCGGACTGTGGCGCCACTCGCTCCTGGCACAAGGGGGCCAAGGGCCCAAGGGGGCACCCGCAACCAAACTCGGGGGTGTGGGACCATTCGGACATAATTACGAGATAATGGCCCAAAAATTGTGAAAAGTTCATACAGTGCTATGATGGGTAAGAAATGCTTATGTTTGTAAGTGTTTCACAGCACTTGATAAATTTTTCACATTGTAAGACAATGCCTGTGTACCAAAACAGTGTCCTACGCTGTGACAAATTTATTTTTAGCCATGCCGCTCCTATAAATGCCTAGCTAAAGATACCTTGGTTTACCTTTGGATGTAAATAATCATAAGGACCTACGTGTATTTTATATATTATTCTCAAATGATACTTAGATGTTTTATGTTTGGGTTTTAAATATTTTTCTGGGGTTGGCCAT